>JAOTQJ010093455.1:0-11902 GCA_025642045.1 Solanum sejunctum
AACATAAACACATGACTATAAATCAATATATTTTCATATGCAAGCTTGTCCCTATTCAACCCCAAATTCCAAATTCATAATTCAAGCTAACAATCAACTCTTTTTTCATGTTTTACCTTCTATTTAATGCACCACTAACACACCACAAACTTTAATTTACATAAATGAAGCTAAAAGTTAACATACCTTTCAAGTTCCTTACTAGACCCAAATCTTCATATTCATCGACCCAAGCACTTCCTTGACCAACTAACGCCACCACGCTACTTAGGAAACTCAATATACCAGCTTGAAGCTTCAAATAATCGAAAGATCGAAAAAAAGAAATTTTTTCTTCTTGGTACTGTAGCAACCCGAGAGCCCTCTCTTGGTTGCTCTCAAATTTTTTTAAGTGTTGACCTTATCTCATGCCTACAAGATATATACACATATATATAGGCAAACAAGTCCCTCTTGAACCAATTGAAAAATGCCACACACATAACCCCACTAATAATTTTAAATCTTAAAGACTACACTGTAGAAGAAATTTACATTTGGTCCCAAACTTTACCAAATTGAACCTATTAAGGACTTACAGCTTCTAATATATAGAACCCAAAAATGTCAAAGAAGCTCTCAAAGATGCAGATTGGGTAAATTCTATACAGGAAAAACTACTTCAGTTTGAGAGAAGCAAGGTATGCATCTGGTTTCCAGGCCTTCAAACAGAACATTAGATGGGTGTTAAAAAAAAACTGGATAAAAATGGCATCATCGCAAGAAACAAATCCAGATTGGTGGTACAAGGTTTTAATCAAGAAGAAGGGATAGATTATGATGAAATATTTGCTCCAGTAGATAGAATGGAAGCAATCAAAACTCTGATTACCTTTTCCACCTATATGGAATTCAAGCTGTTCCAGATGTATGTAAAGAGTGTCTTCTTAAATGGGTACCTTAAAGAAGAGTTCTATGTGAAACTACCTCATGGTTTTGAAAATGTTGAACTTCCAGATCAAGTCATGAATCTGGACAAAGAACTTTATGGGTTAATGTAGGTTCCACGGGCCTAGTATTAGAGGTTGTCTAGGTTTTTGCTTAGTCATAGATAAAAGAGAGACAAAATTGATAACACATTGTTTATGAATACTAAAGGTAAGAGTTTGCTGATTGTACAAATGTATGTTGATGATATCATATTTGGGGCCACTACAAATTTTCTCTATCAAGAATTAGGGAACTCAATGCGAAATGAGTTTGAGATAACCATGACGGGTGAGTTTCACTTCTTTGTTGGGTTATAGATTTAGCAAACTACTAGTGCTATTTTTATCAGTCAATAAAAGTACATCAAGGACCTACTTAAGAAGTAGTAGCTGATGGATGCTAATCCAATTGTTACTCCAATAGGGACAAGTGCTAAACTGGATGCTGATGAAGCTAGTAACTTGGTGAATGCTGTTATGTATACAGGAATCATTGGGTCACTACTCTGCTTGATTGCCAGTAGACCTGATATAATTTTTAGTGTTGGCATGTGTGCTAGATTCCAATCTTGTCCAAAGGAATCACACTTGAAGTCTGCTAAATGGATTCTCAAATATCTTTAAGGGAACTGAACGCTTAGTACTCTATTATCCTGTTGCTGATTGTTTTGATCTTTTAGGGTATGCTGATGTTGATTTTGCAGGGTACCAGGTTGATAAGAAGAGCACCTCTGGCATGGCTCACTTCCTTGGGTCTTTATTAATCTCTTGGGGGACCAAGAAGTAGAATTTAGTGTCACTATCCACTGCAGAGGCTAGCTTCTTATTGTTCATGGCTATTGTAGATCAAGTAGCAACTGGAAGATTTTAGAGTACTGACAGACACAATTCCCCTCATATGTGATAATACAAGTGCTTTGACCATGGCTAAGAATCCAGTACATTATAAAAGAACAAATCACATTAATATTAGACATCACTTTCTTATTGACCAGGTGGACAAGGGGAATATATGAATGATGTTTTGCAGTATTGAGGATCAGATTGCTTATCTTCACTAAGACTCTTTAAAGGGACCAATTTGAAAGAAATAGACTAAAATTGATCAAGCTAAAGCATGGAGGATCAAAATGATTGTGATTTTTATCCTACATTCGTGGCTAGAAATGTCTGAACAGGTATCTTAGAATTTATTCACAATTGGTTAAATGCTTTTGTGTACTTTGCAGGTTAGTAGAAAATACCATTTTCATAGGACCTGAAGATCAGAATTGAATGAGTTTCACTCGAGGACTCGAGTCACTACTAGGTCAATATTCTGTTCATAGTCTCTTATTTCATTAATGTGGATGCTTAGGACCTATCAAGTCGATTTAGCTTTTCTGAATCAGCCCCATTTTGTCCCAATATCTGAAGGTCATGACCAATTAGAGACCGAACACTTCTTTTTCCTCCCTTTGTAAAAATGATTTTCATATGCCATTTGGTTCAGATTTTCTCAAAGAACATCAAGATTTTTCCTTTTTCATCTCTTTGTTTTTCCCTATGTTAAAACACCGTCTTCACTATGTCTACAAGCCAAGAAATCTCATCTTCATATTTGAGTACTGAACATGATTCTATTCACTTAACCAACATCAATACACCTCCCTTGACCCCTTTTCATGTCCCTGCAAAACTAGAAGAGTTGCATCCCCTAACCCAAAAACCTTCCCCATCCATCCAACTTCCTTCTACCTATGCATCCATAGAGATTCAACCCTCCAATGCTATACCTGATAAAAATCCCATGAGACCTTCTCATAGTTCTATGAAGGAACAAAAGAGCTCCTCCCTATTAGGACTTACATCATCCTCCCTTTTTAAGAAACATTTTGAGGGAGATCTTTCAGAGGACAAGGGGACAGAGTCTAACATACTAGCTGAGGGACCTGAACGGGTTGCAAGGAATTTGCTAGGTCTAAAGGAGGGAGACCAAGATATCAGGGATGAACCATCTTCCTTTGATCTCATCTTAGCACTAGGTACACCTGTGTTTGATCAAACATTAGTAAGTGAAATTTGGCCGGTAAATATAGCCAACAAAGAAGAAGAGGATTTTGATGATGACGATGATAGTGTACCACTATCATGGAGATTAAAGAAGCCTGATACCACTCCTTCCCTTGTTCCTACAAAGGACCAAGATGAGAAGGCAAAAGGCAAGGAGAAGATGACTGAGGAGACTGGGTATTTACCATAAATTACACCACCAGTGAACTAAAAAGAAGTTATTGAGTGATGCTATGGTTACAAGCAAGCAAAAGCATATGATGAAGAAAAGGCGAATGACTACTACTATTATTGTTGAGGAAGACATACCTGAGGACCAGGTTATCAATATTGAAAAAGAAAAGGAGGTTAGCTAGACTGAATCAGAGAAAGAATTCAGTGGATTGATTCAGGGACTTGATGTATCAAAGGACCCTAAGGATCAGAAAAAGGATGATGTTAAGGGAAATAAGAGTAAACCCTGCTCCCACTATGGGATCAGGTTCATAAGTTAAAAGAAGAAAAATTGAAAAGGTTCTAACTAGGGACCAAAGGATTAGTTTACAAGAAAAACAAAAGGTTTTAAGTGGAAGGGTATTAGAGCCTATGGATAAAAGTAGCCCAGACATGCGTGAGTTGGTTGATGCCATCGATTTTCAAGGGTCGGGCTACCAATTCGAATGGCCAATGCCACAGCTACATGAGTAGGAAGTTAGCGAGCTTTTCCTCAACCTTAAGATTCAGGAGGATGGAGGGTTTGTGACAAACGTTAGGGACATTTCTTTCAGGGTAGATAAAGATAGTTTGAGTGAGATTTTGAAGGTAAAGAAGCTGGGGACTAGGATTATTATTTATAAATCTCCCACAGTGAATTTCTTGAAGGAGGCTAGGATACTAAAGAACCTAAATCCCTCAATAGTCTCCAAGAAACTCCTTAAGGGACAATATCAGCTATACTTTGAGTTTGTCAACAAAATCCTGCCTCCAAGAATAGAGAAAAGGGCTACAACCACCATGATAGACCTGTATCTCAAGGAAAAGTTAAGCATTTTGATGGAGATCAATCTGTGTGTACTGATGATGAAGCATATGACTAAAGTGCTCATCATGACTGAAGGCAAACATGGTCTGGCCTATAGATATCTACTCAACCAGGTGTTTGAGTATTGTAGTGTGGAACTGAGTAGGGGTATCACAACGACCATTAAGTAGTCTTTGTACTTTAAAACTATAGCTGAATGTGATTATGGGGAAATGAAGGCTAGGACCAAAAAGTCCCCTATATCTGATTTGGTGGATCAGAATGAAGCCTTGAAGGAACAAGTCAAGGTACTGACTACTGCCTTAGCCAAATGAGATGCTGATCTTGTTTTGCTAAATGCTAAATTGGCTACAGGCTCTAGTGAGGGACCTAGTTCTACTTTGATGCTAAAGCTGAAGGAGGGAAATGAATAGCAAGCCAAGGAGATTAAGTCTCTTACTCAGCAACTTTTGGAGGCACATAGGGACCATAGTGCGAGAATGTTTATACTGATCTAGTCTTTTGCCCCCAAGTCCTCTAGTTCTTAGGTTGCCCAGCTCTGTGTTCCCTCCTACTATCCTTAACTTTGGCCTTGGATATATTAGTTTTTGTTCTTGTGGTCTTGGCTCGGTCCTAAGCATTTTATGTTTTTATTGTGATGTTTATGAATGAAATACAAATTTGAATGGACATGGTCTTTTATTGTGAATCTTTTGTCATGTTCCTGTTTGTGGTTTTGCTCATATAATGCATTCTCAAGTACCTAGTATTCTTAGTTGTGGTTCCTCTCTTATTTTACTATATTGCTTTTAGTGATGCCAAAAGGGGTAAGTTCATATTCAGGGGGAACATCAGGTATGGGAAGCATAAGTTCAGGGGAAACATGTAGACCAAGGTGTAGTTTGTCATCATAAAAAAAGGGGAAATTATTAAGTACATGGCTTTTAAACATTTTGATGATTAACAAACTAAGTCAAGGACCAGGTAGACCATTGAACTAATTTTCTGAAGTTGAACATGGAAAACAGTTGGTAAAGCTATTGTGGTTGGTGAAATATCTATCAAATGTGTACTGAAGAACTAGTGGTCCACGTACTGTACTAATAACAGTATAAAAGGAGTTTGTCCAAGGAATAAACTCAAGTTTATTCCTTTCATAAGATTTAGGAGGATGGAGGGTTTGTGACAAATGTTAGGGACATTTCTTTCAGGGGAGATAAAGATAGTTTGAGTGAGATTTTGAAAGTAAAGAAGGTAAGGACTAGGAATGTTGTTTATAAATCCCCCACATTGAATTTTTTGGAGGAGGCTAGGAAACTGAAGAACCTGAATCCCTCAACTATATCCAAGAAACTTCTAAAGGAATAATATCAACAATACTTTGATTTTGTCAACAAAGTCCTATCGCCAAGAACAGAGAAAAGGACCACAACCACCATGACAGACCCGTATCTCATGCAAAAGTTAAGCACTGTTGGAGATCAATTTGTCTGTAATGATGATGCAGGATATGACCAAAGTGCTCAACATGACTGAAGGCAAACATGGTCTGGCCTATGGATATCTACTCAACTGGGTGTTTGATTATTGTCATGTGGAACTGAGCAAGGGTATCATAGGGACCATTAAGCAATCTTTCTCCTTTAACACTATAGCTAAATGTGATTGTGGGGAAATGAAGGCTGGGACCAAAAAATCCCCTATATCTGATTTGGTGGATCAGGATAAAGCCTTGAAGGAATAAGTCATGGAACTGACTACTGCATTAGCCAAACGAGATGCTGATCTTGTTTTGCTAAATGCTAAATTAGCTATAGGCTCTAGTGAGGGACCTAGTTCTACGTAGATGCTAAAGCTAAAGGATGAAAATGAATAGCAAGATAAGGAGATTAAGTCTCTTACTCAACAACTTTTGTAGGCACATAGGGACCATAGTGCAAGAATGTTTATGCTGATCCAGTCTTTTGCTCCCAAGTCCTCTAGTTCTTTAGGTTACCCAGCTCTATTTCCCCCTGCTGTCCTTATCTTTGGTCTTGGTTATATCAGTTTCTGTTCTTGTGGTCTTGGCCTGGTCTTGGGCATTTCATGTTTTTGTTGTGGATGTTTATGAATGGAATACAAATTTGAATGAAGATGGTCTTTTGCTGTGATCACTTGTCTGGTTCAGGTTTTGTGTTTTTTCTCATATTATGCATTCTCAAGTACCTGGTATACTTAATTGTGGTTCCTCTCTTAGTTTACTATTTTTCTTTTAGTAATGCCAAAAGAGGTAAGTTCATATTCAGGGGGAACATCAGGTACGAAAAGCATAAGTTCAAGGGGAACAAGTAGACTAAGGTGTAGTTTGTCATCATCAAAAAGGGTGAAATTGTTAAGTACATGATTTTTAAATGTTTTGATCATTAACAAACTAAGTCAACAACAAGGTAGACCATTGAACTGATTTGCTTAAGTTGAACGTGGGATACAGTTGGTAGTAAAGCTGTTGTGTTTGGTGAAATGTCTATCGGAAGTGTACTGAAGGACCAGTGGTCCACCTGTACTGACAACAGTATAAAAAGAGCTTGTCCAAGGAATAAACTCAAGTTTTCAAACATAATTTACATTGAATTTTCTTGTGCTAAAAAGTTCTTGGTTGGTTGTTTGTGCAAGAAAATACAACTGCTGGAGATGAGGGACCTGATAGAAGGCTTCTATAGTTGTCTAGATTGATAGTAGTTGTGTTGGGTTCTAAAGTGTAAGACCACACTTAGGTTATAAAGGTACATGATCAGTGTTAGTTACTATTATTTTGAGCATTGTATACCTTGTAGACAGTGTGTAAGTCTCAATGCTTGGTTGTGTTTTAGTTTAACTTCATAAGGGTTGAGAGTTTAGACTAACGTGGGTTTTTGTAGCTAATTGCTTGTGCTTAGGGTGTAAGAAGTTTTGGTGGGAAAGTAGAGAAATAATGTGTGTGTTGTATTTCTTTACTTTGCTCATAAGTGGATTTGGTTTTGAGAAATTTTGTGGTGACAGGTCGTGGTTGTTCCTCCCTTAAGTAAGGAGTTTTTCTATGTAAAATCCTTGCGCATTTATTACCTGTTATTTACTTTCTTCCTATTTTTACTAAGTACTTTGAAGGACCAGATCCCTTACTAGACTAGTAGCGTATTAACTCGTCAGATTCTGATGAATAGTTTTGCTTCTGTTCAAAGATTTTTTACAGAGAACAAAGTACTGATAATTGAATGTGTTGATAATACACAAATTATGATTGATAAATGGCAGCTTGAAACCTATAAAGAAGAGTGAATGTTCAAGTTGGATATTGTTAATTATTGGAAGCCTACTTAAATTTTTTAATTAAGCTGCATTTCTCATTTCATTAGGTGAGTTAAGTTTATTTTTTTTCAATTTCATAGCAATTATTCTTTGTTATTGGTATAATCAACTTCTTCTATCCAATTTTTTCTACTACTTATTTCAATATTGAAATAAAGGTATTATCTTTCTTTGGGAATTTTCTCAGTTATTTAGTGGTCTATTTCTTTTCAATTCTTTTAATGTTGGATCTACATTTTGCCTTTTTCTCCTCTTTCTATTCTGAAAAAAATAGTGAATTCATCTCTCTTTGTTATTTTATATTTCGATTGCAACTAATCTTCTAGCCTCAATATTATGTATGTTACATTCTATAAGTTTGTATTTAATTTGCTCCCATGTATACCAAAGGAAGTATTTGTAGTGGAGATTGCTCCTTCTTTAACTAGAAATCTCGGGTTTGAGCAGTAGATATGAAAAAAATCCTTGGTAAGGAGCGCTTCACCTTGAAAGGAGCCCTACGCTGCGCAAATCCGAATTAGTCAAACTCCAATGCAGGTATCAAACATTATATGTGTCAAGACCCATGTCTAGGGATAGGACGTGACCGGTGAATGGGGAACCAGAAGGAACCCCGAAAAAGCCTCATAGCATATCATTACACATCCTTGGCCGTGGAAGCAATTAGAATAAAAATAAGAGATAAACGTAAACAAGGGGAATAGGGACTAAGGGTAACTTCCATATCATAAACATGAAGAGTCAATAGAGTCAAAGCTCATAGCATAGGTACATAACATGTCCAACAACACCTCTATAGCATAGATAAGAGCAGAGGCCAAGACAAAGCAATTAGGTCAATACAGAAGTCAAAGAGAAAGTCTTAATACATAGCAAGAGAACATGAGTAACATCCCCAGAATGGAGGACTCACCAACAAGCTTGATAGAAGTCGTACTAGCCACGTAGAGGATGATGATGATCAAGTGGCACATCAATTCTTACATGGTTACATCATTTAGGTATAGAGTATGCGTTAGTATGTTTGAATGTATTAAGTATATAGGATTAAATGCAACAAGAGGCAAACATCATAGGCAAAATGCATAATCATAAGCAATGAATAGCATACTAAAAATATGACATGTATGAATGATTCTTAAAGTAAATCCATACTTATATAGATCATAATACAAGTGTAAGGAGTGACCATTATAGTGCAAGCCAAGGCCTACCACCCCCCGAGCTAGGTAACCAAGGTACCAACCCCTCGATATGTTACCCAGGCCTACAACCCCCTCGAGCTAGGTTTGGTCATCCCTAATACTATATAGAGATAATATCATATATATATGCACTCTTTTCATCATCATATACATTCATTCCTTTTCATCATCATTCCATCATCATATAGTCATTCAACTCATAAGACATACCTTAGAACTTCAATTCCTCAAGAATTCATAACCTGATATTTTATCAAATACTTAGAGGATGTGTAATACTAGCGTAAAATTATGCAATTGAAGAGTGAAATCATGCTAGAAAAATCAGTGTAATGCCATCAACAGATACTTGGTAACACCCTCAAACAATATACATTAGGACCCTTCATCAATTCTCACAATAGACCTTCGATTCATAGCCCCAAAGATAGTAAACAGTCAGAATTTCATAATCCCCAACATAGTGGTGCAGTGATTTTCATAAAAGATAAGACCCATGAATAAATCAACTTTAAATCATGCAATTTTGAATATAAGAGCTTGGGTATCATGGGTGAAAAGAATCCATAAAAGAAACTCACATAGCTTAGCTTTGGAGATGCACTTGATGAAGATTGGAGATGGAGACTTGAAGCTTGATTGGAAATCCTTAGATCCGGAGAGGGTTTTGAGACTTGAATTTAGGAGTAAATTATTTGGCTAAGTGTTTAAATGAGTATTGAGGAATTCTTAGAATGATATGAGGGTGAAAAATGATTAAGTATAGGCATTTTCATGTTTGGGAATGCTTAGGGCCAATACTTTATAATCTTGGACCGAAGCCAAAAACTGACCAAATTTTACACTAGTGGAAAAGCTCTCTGGAAATCATTTTTTGAAAAATCAAAATTGCTAATCATTTGTCTTCCCATTCAAAAGGTTCCCCTGAACAAGAATATGAAGTTGGATTTTAAATATCGCCCACGAATTTTGAGATATATGAAAATTACGATTCCGGGCACTTTCAAGGCACATTTTCGGGAACTTTTTTGGGGTTGTTAGAGTATGGAAAACTTTTTAAAAAAATTATATCAATCCATGTGTCTATTCCAGTGTAGTTACTTTTATCTAACTTTGTATTATACTCATAATTATTTCAAATACATACGAAATTTTAAATATTAATCTGACAAAATTATAACTACTTAAAATAATTTGCATAATATGAACATGATAGTATTACAAATTCTAGATTGGTTCTGGATGTATTCTGCTCGTATTTTCGAAAAAAGCAACAACGAGGTACTTTCTTCTCCTTATTAATTTTTCATATATATTTTTTTCTCTTCGTTGATGTTTAGAATTTCAATAAATTTATGCTATATAGATATTCATGTAGATAATGATACGGGTTTAGCATAGAGTTACGTTTTATTTTCTTAGGCAACTATATTTCTGATGACGATTTGTCCAGTACACTATTTGTATTTGTCATTTTTCATTTTCGATTTTTATCATTATCAAAATTTTCTTTTGGTTTGGAGACCATTGCATCAGTGTGATGCTGACATCATACAAGTCAAAAGTTTTCTTGCTATTTTTTTAATCCAAACAGTATGTGAATGCTCAAGAAAATGTGGATGCTGATACGTTAGTTCAACGACAATTAGACAGTAGTCTGTTTCTTAGCTTATCAAATAGTTTTCTAAGTATAATAGTTATATACCACATTCTTAGCTTGATATAATAATCAAAACTTAATGAAGTTGCCATCTGAACTTTATAATATTATGAATAATAATGCATCGTCATGATATAGTCATGATATAGCAGAGAGAAGTGATGTCTTTTCAACACTTCCAAAGTTGAATGATCATATTACTTCTATATATTACTTGATCAGAATGTTTATTTGTTAGGTCAGGAGCAAAATATAAGGGAGTTATAATTAGTATCTAACGAGATGTTAGTTTGATCTTTGGCATGAAATTGTGTAATTGATTGAATTTATTTTGGACGAACACAACATCAGTTGTTGTACGGAAAGCAACACAAAATATAGAATATAACTTTTCAATCTATGACTCTTTGTAGCTCTATCTAATTGGCTATTAAACACATGGAAGGAAAAAAGAGGAAAGAGAGACTCACCTACCCCAAACTCTTCTTTCAAATCTCAAGAATTTGTATATTCGCCTTTTGTAGGTCCATCTATGTGAAATTGGTGGGTTTTTCTTCTTTCTCTACTGTTTTCCTTTGTTACTTTCATAGTTTATGTGTTTTTATCATTGGTTTGATTTTCTTCTTTTTAGTGAGTTCTTTCTCTCTTCTTTCTGTGCTCCACTTTGAACCCTTTTTTTTTGAGCAGACGAATTTCTCATTAATGTGTTTTACAAATTGAGTTCATGTTAGTGTGGAGTTGACTGCTTTATGCTTCTACTACATTTAGGATACTCAAGCTAATGATATTTTTCTGTTTGTGATACAAGAGTTGGGATGCTAGTTTTTAGATTATTGCTACTTATTGTTTTTATTCATTAATAATGTTATTTCTTACGTTCGAAGAATTATATAATTTGTTGTAACTAGTTATATCATTTCATGGTGGGTCTTTAAATCTATATATGTTGAACATCGAGTTGTTGATGTGTTGTACATGAAGAAATCTCTCTGAAGTTGATAGAATATTAGGAACTCTTATAGATGCCACGTTTGTTAGGACTCGTAACGTAATTTAAACCCCGAAAGTCCTTAATTGGTTCGATTTAATAAAGTTTGGGACCGAGTGCAATATTTCTTCTAAGTTTGGTCCTTAATTATAATTTGATGTGGGGTCAAGTGTAAATGGACTCCTTTGATTGGTCCAAGTGGTCTATGTGTTGCCTATATATATGGCCATATATATCTTGTACAAGATCAATATCTTATACTTAGAAAAAAATTAGCAAAATTTTTGAAAATTAAAACATCCTCTCGGGTTGCTACAGTAACCCTCAAAAAAAAATTGATTTTTTCGTGTTTTCGATTATTTGATGCTTCAAACTCGGTATATTGATTCCCCTAAGTAGCGTGGTGGCGTTGGTTCGCCAAGAAAAAGCCTAGTTTGCCGGTTACGAAAGTTTTGGGTGTAGGAAAGGCTTGTAAGGTATGTTAAGTTTTATCTTTGTTATATTAATTAATGGTTATGAAGGTGTTAGACATGTGTTAAAATGGAGGTAAAACGTGAAAATAGGATTGGTTGTTAATGGAATTACGAATTTCAAGTTGTGGTTGAATTGGGAATGGAATTTTGTATAGGGTTGGATATTGAATTGTTGTCATGTATTTGTGTTTCTTTGGCATGGAAATAGTCTTTATGGGGTAAAGGAAGTGTT
>JAOTQJ010093466.1:0-168260 GCA_025642045.1 Solanum sejunctum
CCCCCATCTAATTTTGACCCCCTAAACAAGAACATGAAGTCGAATTTTTAATATCACACACAAATTTTGAGATATATGGAATTTAAAATTCTGGGCATTTCGAGGCACATTTTCAGGCACTTTTTTGAGTCGTGTCAATATCTTCCCCTTGGGAATATTCATCCCCTAATGGAAAAGGGACCTACACGACAAGAATTAGCATAAACAAATCAGACTCCACAACAATGCAACGTTATATTTAAAACACCATTTTCAAAATCTCAACATTAGTATAAAATCATTATAAACTTGCCAACTTAAATATGAATGCATATGAATGACATAGAGGCTGAAATACAAGACTTAAAATCACAAGGGACTTAGAATTAGTACCTAACGCTTGAGTGGGGTGTAAAAGATATGGATATCACTTTTGCATGTCCGCTTCGGCCTCCCAAGTAGCCCTTTCGATTTGTTGGTTCCTCCAAAGGAACTTAACGGATGCCACCTCTTTGTTCCTTAATCTCTTCACTTGCCTATCAAAAATCTGAACCGAAACCTCCCCATAAGTCAAGTTATCCTCAACAACACCCACAAGATCAAGAGGCACAAGAGTAATAGGATCACCAACACATTTTCTCAACATAGAGACATGGAGCACCGAATGAACCAAATTCATTTCACTATGTAACTTCAACTAATAAGCTACCTATCCAACCCTCTTTATCAATTTATAAGGACCAACATATCATGGACCCAACTTCCTTTGTTTACCAAAATGGACCACACCATTCATTGGAGAAACTTTCAAACAAACCTAAACACATACTTTGAATTCAAGGTCTCTTCTTATCACACTGGTATAAGATTTTTGATGACTTTGGGCTGTCTTCAATTTCTTCCTAATCACCCTAACCTTTTCAAGAGCCCCCATAACTAGATTCGGTCCTAATAAAGCCACATTCATACCTAAAATGAACTAACTAGTGACTTACAACGTCTCCCATAAAGAGCCTCAAAAGGAGCCATACCAATGCTAGAGTGATAGATATTGTTGTATGCAAACTCAATCAATGGAAGATGGTCATGCCAATTACTCTTAAGCTCCAAGACACAAGCCCTAAGCATGTCTTCAAGTTTCTGAATGGTTATTTTGGCATGGCCATACGTTTTGGGGTGAAAGGCCGTACTAAGGTGAACTTTAGTACCAAGACCCTTTTGAAAAGACCTCCAAAAGTGTGCAGTGAATTATGCACCACGATCTGATATGTGGGACAAAAGAATCCCCATAAAACCTCACTAACTTATGGATGTACAACGTTGCATACTCTTCCGCTCTATATGTAGCCTTAACCAGTAGAAACTGAGCTCATTTTATCATCCTATCAACCACAACCCAAATGGAATCAAATCCCTTCCTAGTCTTAGGCAACACAACTACAAAATCCATATTAATCAGCTCCCACTTTCAAGTGAGAATCTCTATGTCTTGCGTTAGACCACCCGACCTTGGATGTTCGTCTTTGACTTGTTGACAACTATGGCAACCGAAAACAAATGGCAATGTCCCTCTTCATGCCTCCCCAACAATACACATCCTTCAAGTCTCTATATATTTTAGTGGAACCAATGAAGAATTATGGGCCTAAGGGCACACACAACCAATGTTGGTACTTGAGGTCCCCATCTCCCTCTTGGGAGAAAATCTCTACTTTGTCCTTTCACCAAGGCCTTCAATTCACGCAAGGAGGAGTCAAGATCTTATTTTGCTATCACCTCATGAACCAATAAAGACTTAGGCCCATCAACAACAATAACATCATCACCAACCTCCTCCAACCTAACTCCCAATCTGGCCAATTTATGCACCTCCCTAGCCATCAACTTATCACCACCTTCAATATGAGCTAGGCTACATATAGTCACCCTACTTAAGGCATCCACCACCACATTTGCCTTTCCTGGATGATAGTGCACACTCATATCATAGTCTTTAAGAAGTTTTAACCATCTCCTTTGCCTCAAGTTGAGATCTTTTTAAGTGAAGATACATTGGAGGCTCTTATGATCAATGAACAAATTCACATGCAACCAAAACAAGTAGTGATGCCAAATCTTTAATGCAAACACAATGGAGACTAACTTTAGCCCATGGGTAGGGTAGTTCCTTTCATGTACCTTAAGTTGTCTAAAAGCATAAGCAATGACCTTCCCATTTTGCATCAACACACAATCTAAACCAACCCAAGACACATCACAATACACTACAAATCCCTCAAGACCATCTAGTAGTAATAATATAGGAGCGGATACAAGCTTGTCATTTAATGTTTGGAAGCTTCCCTCAAACTCATCGGTCCACACAAACTTAAACTGTTTTTGAGACAATTTTGTCATAGGGGAAGCAATGGAGGAGAACCCATTCACAAACCTTATATAATAACCCCGTAGGCCTAACAAGCTCCTTATATCGGATGGGGTGAATGGTGTAGACCAATTTCTAGTCACATTGGTCTGCTTAGGATCCACGTTTATACCATACCCCGATACCACATAGCCCAAGAATGCAACCTTCTTTAACCAAAATTCACACTTGTCATATTTGGCATACAATTTCTCCTCCCTCAATCTTTACAATACAACCCTCAAATGCCCTATATGCACCTCCTTACTATGTGAATAGATCAAAATATCAACAATGGAGACCACAAAAAAGGAATCAAGGTACGGTTTGAAGACCCAATTTATTAGGTCTATGAAGATAGTCGATGCATCGGTCAAGCCAAAAGATATCACAACAAACTCATAATGTCCATATCTAGTTCGAAAGGACATCTTAGGGATGTCACACTCCCTCACCCACACTTAATAATATCCCTAGACAGATGATCAATTTTAGAGAAAAAGCTATCCCCTTGTAATTGTTTAAACAAGTCATCAATCATTGGAAGAGGATCCCTATTCTTGATTGTGACCCTATTGAGTTGTCGGTAGTCAATGCACATTGTAAGTGACCCATCCTTTTTCTTCACAAATAACACGGAGCACCCCTAAGGTGATTAGCTAGGCCTAATAAATCCCTTCTCCAACAAATATTTCAATTGTTCCTTTAACTCTTTCAACTCTGCTAGGGCCATATGGTATTGGGGAATGAAGATAGGTTAGGTATTAGGGAGGAGGTCTATACCAAAATTTATTTCTCTTTTGGGAGGAATACTGGGAAGGTCATTTAGGAAAACATCAAGAAACTCATTTACAAATGGAACTAACTCTATCAAAAGGGCTTTAGACTCCATATGTCTAACCCTTACAAGATGATAAAGACACCCCTTAAAGATCATCTTACAGCTTTAATGCATAAAGTGAATCTAATCTTGACAACCACATCTTGACTTTCCCACTCAAGGACGTGTTCATTAGGGAATTGAATCTTGACCCTAAGGGTTCAACAATTAATAGAAGCATAGTAGGCTTGCAACCAATCCATTCCAAGAATGATATCAAACTATACCATCTCTAATTCAACAAGATCACAAGGAAACAACTTATGCAAAATGCAAATAGCACAACTTCTATAAACATTCCTTGTAACAATAAAGGCACCAATAGGAGTAGACACTTCATATGACTCACATAACAAATTGTGGTCAACATGGAACTTTTTAGCAACAAAAGGGGTAAAAAAGGAAAAAGTGGCACCTAGATCAATCAAAGCATATACATCAAAGTTAAAGATTTTAAACATATTCGTACAACTTCAGGAACCTCACCAACCCCTTGCCTCCCATTTGGAGCATAAAACCTATTGTGCCTTGGGGAACCACCTTGAGGACCACCTCTACCCAATGGAACAACATTTGCACCCTGGCCCTTGCCATGGTTTCATAGACAATCCATCCTTTTGTGACTAAGCTCTCCACAACCAAAGCATGCGTTAGAACCCTTCAAGCATGGGCCCTTATGACTCTTCCCACATATAGGACACACATCAATAGGAGCCACAACACTAATGACTTGAGGTCTAGGGAGTTCATTAGCAAAACCCCCATTAGTAGCATGATGACTTGAGGTCTAGGGAGTTCATTAGCAAAACACCCATTAGTAGCATTATGAGACCCTTTGCCTTGATGGAACCAACCATCACTTTGGAACTTACCCCCAAGATGGGCCCTCTTGAACTTATGCCCCCTTCTCTTCCTCAATTTCTCCTCCTTCATTTGCTTGGCTTAGGTCATTAATTAAGACAAGTCCATGTCACTAATTAGCAAGGCAGACCGGCATTCTTCAATTACCAAGTCAGATACCCCCATCACAAATTTGTTCATCCTATATCTAGGATCGTCTACCAAATTAGGAGCATACTTTGAAAGTTGATTAAAAGGGAGAGAGTAGTCCCTCAGACTCATAACATCTTGTTTCAAGTTCATAAACTAAGCTTCCCTAAGCTCAAGATTGAAAACCCAACTAAGAAAAGCCAATTTGAACTCCTCCCAAAGCACTACATTACCAATCACCTTTTCACCCTTCAATTATTCATACCATCTTTGAGATACCCCTTTGAGTTGGTATGCCGCCAACTCTTCCTTTTCATTTGGCCCAATGCCAACTATATTCAAGATCTTGTAGACATCATCAATGAACTCTTGTGGATCTTTATCAACCTTTGACCCATAAAACACTAGAGAATTCATCCTTATGAAGTTCCTTACCCCAGCTCCTGGGGTAGTAGTATTATGGGTTTGGGCCCCTTGATTTACTTGGTATTCCATAACTTGGGTAAGTATAGTGAAAGCATCCTGGAACTCACCATTGGTAGGTTGCTCCTCAGGAGTTTGGGCACTTCTTCCTCGAGTTTTGGCATGAACTAGCATAGCAAAAAATAATCGATAGGGGGGAACTCACTACAACTCTACAACATGACTTAAAATATAAAGAAGGAAACATTTCCTAAAACATCTCATAGCCTCCTATTTATAGTCATGGCGTGCTTCACAACCATGAATAGGACACTAAATGACCTAGTATGTTGGACTCCAATAATCTATCTACCTAGTGATCTGATACTAAGTTTATCACGACCTAAGCCTAGGGTCTATATATAACATGGTGAATAGAGAACTCAAGGGAACCCAAAATAAGCCTCATAACTTATCATTGCATATCATTGGTCGCGAAAACTTATAAAAGACATAAAGAGTATGAATATGGGCAAAAAAGCTAAGGGAAAAGCTTGCATAGCATAATAATCAAGAGACAAAGAGTCAAACCTTATTTCATATATATATAATATGTCCAACAAGCACCTCTAATACATAGATAAGACCAGGGGCCAAAACAAAGCAACTGGGTTCACACTGATTCTCAAAATAGAAAATAAGAAGAATATCTCAACACATAACAAGAGCAACATAGACTAAGGTCCCCGAAGTAGAGGACTCACCACAAGCTTTAGTTGTACTGATCTAGCGACGTGGAAGAGGATGATGAACTTGGACATCGGTTCCTACATGGTGATATCATGTAGACAAGTGTATGTGTTCGCATATTTGAATATACTAAGTATTTAGGATGCAATGCATTAAGGGATATGCACCTTAATCAAAATGCATAACAATAGGCAATAGGCATAATATATCAATATTGCATGTATAATCAATTTATAAGTAAAACATGCTTAAGTAAGTCATACTCATATAGGATATCATATGCGTAAAAGATACCAAGCTAGATTTATAAAGTACAAAACCCTTGGTACGTTGGTCATGATATTGCCCCATCACTTACGTGTTGAGGTACAAACCTCTCACTAGGTTGGTGATGATGCCGCCCTATCACCCTAGTGGAGAAGTACAAATCCTTCACTAGGTTGATGAGTACAAACCCCAATTTTGGTTAGTGATGTTGGTTTACCATCACTAGTTGGAGAAGTACAAATCCTTCACTAGGTTGATGAGTACGAACCCCCATCTAGGCTATCCAAGTTCTTAGTCCCCCCCAGATTGGGTATGGTCTAATGCAATACTTTATATAGAATTTATCATATACATAACCTCATTTCATCATCACCTAGTCAATCATATCATATCTCATGCTTTGGACTTTCAATCCCTCAAAAAACCATAGCCGGATATTTTATCAAATAGTTGGCGGGTGTGTAATGGGGGTGCCAGACCATAGAATTTAAGGATGACATCATGCATGTAAATCCTTTGTAAAATAATCAATTAACACCTTGAAAAACCCTATAGAAAATGTACATCCAAACTCCTCATCAAATCTTACAATAGGTCTAAGATTTATAGCTCAAAACATAGCAAAATAGTCACAACTTTACATAGTTTTAACATAGTTCATAGACATGTTTATAATAGCAAACCCGTTTGAAACCCACATACCTTAGATTTTGAAGAAACTTAGAATCCAATGGCTAAATCATCAAAATTGAGTAAAAAGGAGATTAGGACACCATCGGTGGAAGAATCCAATGGCTAAAACCCACATAGCTTAGGTTTTGGAGAAACTTAGAAGAAGATTGGAGATGGAAGCTTTAAGCTTGAATAATAATATTGAGATCCAGATTAGGGTTTGAGGCTTGAATTTTTAGAGAAATATTAGATTAAGTGTTTGAGTGAGTGTTGGGGAATGTTTAAGATGATGTGAGGGTGATATAAGTCTAAGCATAAGTAAAAACATATTTGGGAACACTTAGGTCCAAGACTCAAAAGTCTTGTAACACAAGAAAAATAATTGGGTGGAATTTACCTAGGTCCACATCGTAACCTATAGCAGAGATCAAGTTTACACATGTCTGTGATAGATGTGCCTCCCAGCACCATCTCAGATCAATTCTGAAAATTAAAATTTTGAAAATTTGAAATTGTGATTCGATGATCTAAAATTCTGGTTAGATCCTTTCCCCCCTCAATAAAAATATTAACTCAGATTTTTGATATCATGAACAGATTTTGAGATATATGAAATTTAAAATTCTGGGCATCTGAGGCACATTTTCAAGAACTTTTTGAGATCATTTCATTTCTATTCTCTTGGAATGATCACCTTTTCCTAAGACCTAGTCGATTCAATCACTAATAGTCAGTTTCGTAGAGACTACTTTCTCAAAAACATCTTATGTTGATAAATTGTGAGGAAAAGAACTGATTTTTTCTTCAGTAATCTATACTCTTGTATTAGTATCATAAGAAGAAACCTGTGCAAATTCTTCTACACTCAGACTGTGTTTATTAAAGACCCTTTAAGCATAAATATATGGAGCACACCTAGAAATATACCTCTATTACTTCTTTTATCAAACTTACCCAAATTATTCTTATCATTGCTGTGAATGAAGCATTTGCATCAAAATAGATGAAAGTAGTTGATATTTGGCTTCTATCCCTTTTAGATCTCTTTGGAGGTCCTTTTTTAGGATTGATCTCATCATTGACCTATTTAAAATATGACATGTAGTACTTGTCGCTTCTTCCCAAAAGTGAACTGGAATGCTTTGATCAAGTAGTATTATTCTCACAGTGTCCAGAAGAGATCAATTTTTCCTATCTACTACCCTATTTTACTTTGGTGATCTTTGGGATGAAACTTTGAGCGCTCTATTTTTTTTAAAAAATTTCTTTGAGCTGTTTGTTCCAAAATTCTCCTCCATAATTGTTGTGAACAATCGAGAAAAAATACTTATTTTTTTAATCTTTTTATAAAACACTTCATAATTTATGAAAGCTTCATGTTTATGTCTAGAAAAATAACCCAAACAAAATGAGAGTAATAATTACTAATAACAAAAGCATCTCTTTTACCATCAATACTTGTTATTTTTGTAGGATCGATACTTGAGCAGTAAGTGTCATAACATCATGCGCAGAGTCAATGCATGGATATATACAATTATTGCTCTTACAGTAATGTCAATGCTCTTCAAAGGAAAGGAAAATATTATTGTGATGATAAACAATGTCAATTCACCGGATCAACATTGTTTTGAACTCTTGGTTCAAGTTGTGTGCTTGAATGTAATCTCACTCTATTTTATCATTCACTTACAGTTATAGTGGGTAACATGAGTTATTTGAATTAATACACTATAAGAAGCTAATTATCTATCAAATTTATTATTAAATAGTCTATGGTTAAGAAATTATCATATAATTCATTATTAAATAAAATTAGTGATCTTTTTTTATCTTTTAGTGACATATAATTCATTAATATCTAAGGAATAAAATTCAATTAAAACTTACTTGAAATTAACTAGTCATATAATTTTTAGATTAATATGACAGAAAATTAAAAAAAATATATAGATAAAACTTAGTGATATTGTAAACGATTATTTTATTACAATATTATGTCATAATAGATAAAATTTAGTGAACATGTGTGAAATGAATTATTGAATACTGTATAACATATTCTAATTGTTAGCTTCTTGATATTATTATGTAATTTTATGTGATGAATACAATAAAGTCTTAGCAAAGAAGGCGTTGAACTATGCAACTTACCTTTACATAACAAAGGCACTTGGCCAAAAAATTGTCAAACATTTGTGGCAAGTTGTATCGAGGGAAAAAGATACAAAATGAGAAATAGATAAAAAGATTGCAAGCATATGGAGATCAGGGGAATGTTGATGATAATAATATTGTTGGAGATGAAGAACAAGCAAGAGACAAGAATATGGCTAGTACTACTAAGGAACAAAGAAATAATATTGATAAGCCCGTCAAGCAGAGGAACTGCCTAAAATGGGATGATGATCATAATTTCAAATTCACAAATGCAATGCAACAACCGGGTAAAGGTAGTATGTTTTCTCACTGTTAACTAGTTTTATAAATAATTAATTTTATTTATGCAGCAACATGAGTAGTGTGAATTCATGCTTATAGCTAATGTCAATTTAATTAAAATTCATGAACTGTGGCTATTATATTTACATGTACCTCATCTAAATCTAGAGATGTTGAAGTAGTTATTAAATTAAAGTTATTTTCTAATGGAATATGTATGATGCTATTCGTCGGATATTCTTAAAGTTATGAATTTGTCAGGTCTTAACAAAAAGCATGTCTCGAGCTATCTTCAGGTACATGTATTAAAAAATTAAAGTGGTAATATGTGTATCACACATTTTTTTTTTGTAAAAACCAATTCGGTTACTAGAAAATATTTCGCTTGGATTGATTTCATCAAACACTTTTAACATCTATTTCTTTATAGCACTCTTAATTTTAATTATATGTCAAAATCACTTATCTAAAAAAAATTTTAAATTTATATCAATTTCATCATAAATGTTTGAAAATTATTCTCATATTTAGTCCTCAAAATGTTTATCAAAACACTAGATTAGCAACAATCTTTTATAAATGTTTAGTTACAAGAGCTATTTGTTGCTATTTTATTTTTTTCAAGGATAATTGGTTAATGAAATAATATTATTCTCAATCTTACATATAAAGATTTTTTTATCATTAAGATTTGAAGCTCAAAACATGCTTAAACAACCATACTTTGATGTATTAAAATCACAGTGCAATAGATTTCTCAATATACAAGACACACATGTAAAATCAACTTTAAATAATGAATTCTTAGTAAAAATAGGGTTTAGGCACCATGGTTGGAAGGACTCAATGGTTCAACACCACATACCTTAGCTTTTGTGAAGTTCTTAAAAAAGACTCTAACGGAGATTTGAAGCTTGGGTGAGCTCCTTGAAGAAATCCTTGAGATTGGCCTTGAGTTTGGGGCTTGAATTTAGGGTTAGAAATGAGTCTAAGTGTTTGGGGAAATATTGGGGAATGGTTTGGGTGATATGATGGTGAAATAAGGCTAAGTATAACTAAAAATACATCTAGGAAAACTCAGGTCCAACCCTTAGAAAAATCATGGCAAATTAGGAAAAGAGTGTGCAGAAATAAGACCTCTCCGCGTCGTGAAGAGGTCACGGATGCCCACAATATATGGTACCAAGCAAAATTTGATAATTCAATTCCTTTGCTTTAAATTTGAGGTTAGACCTTTGTCACCCTAATTTTGACCCCCTGAACAAGAATATGAAGTCGAATTTTCAAAATTCTGAATGAACTTTTAGATGTACAAAAACAAAGATTTTGGGCACTTCCAAGGCACGTTTTCGGGAACTTTTTGGGGTCATTTCAATATCTTCCCATTGGGAACATTCGTCCCCAAATTTAGAAGAGACATAAAAATCAAAGAATAATTATGAACAAATCAGTACCAACATGAATGAAACATTATATTTAAAACATCACTTTCAAAATCTCATTAAAAGTGTGAAATCATCATAAATTGCCAACTTAAACATGAATGCACATGCATGACATAGAGGCTGAAATATAAAACTTGATAGCATATAGGGGACTTCAAAATTAGTACATTAGGCTTGAGTGGAGTGGAACAGACAACGGTACCGCTTTTGCATGTCCATTTCGTCCTCCCAAGTAGCACTTTCGACTTGTTGGTTCCTCCAAAGGACCTCAAGGATGCCACCTCTTTGATCCTCAATCACTTTACTTGCCTATCAAAGATTTGAACTGGAACCTCCTCATATGGAAAGTAATCCTCAATGACATACAACATCAAGAGGTATAATGGCATTAAGATAACCAACACACTTTCTCAACATAGAAAAATGGACTACCAAATGAACCAAATTTGTTTTGCTAGACAACTTCAACTCATAAGCTACCTTGCCAACCTTCTTATCACCTCATAAGGAACAACATATCTTGGTCTCAAATTCCCCTTCTTACCACAATGGACCACACCTTTCAATGGAGAAACTTTCAAATAAAGCCAATCCTCCACTTGAAATTCTAAGTCTCTTCTCCTTACATCGGCATAGGATTTTTGATGACTTTGGGTTGTCCTCAACCTTTTTCTAATTATCATAACATTCTCAAGAGCATCAATAACTAGATATGTCACAAATAAGGCCACTTCTCAAACCTCAAACCAACCCAGCGGTGATCTACAACATCTCCCATAAAGAGCTTCAAAAGGAGCCATACCGATGCTAGAGTGATAGCTACTGTTGTAGGCAAACTCAATCAATGGAAGATGGTCATCCGGACAACCTTTAAGCTCCAAGGCACTGGACCTAAGTATATCCTCAAGTGTTTGAACTATCCTCTTAGCTTGGGCATTCGTTTGAGGGTGGAAGGTTGTACTAAGGTATACTTTGGTTCCAAGACCCCTTTGAAAAGATCTCTAAATTTGTGAAGTAAATTGTGCACAACGATCCGATATAATGGATTAGGTAATCCCATGCAACCTCACCAACTCATGGATGTACAATCTTGAATACTCTTCAACCCCATTTGAAGTCTTGATCGGTAGAAAATGAGCCGATTTCATCATCCTATCAACCACACCTATATGGAATCAAGACATTTTCTAGTCTTGGGCAACCTAATAACGAAATCCATATTAATCACCTCCCACTTCCAAGTGCGAAGATCCATGTCTTGGGTTATGCCACCCGGCCTTTGATGCTCTGCTTTGACTTGTTTACATCTATGGCAACCGAAAAAATAAGTTAGCAATATCTCTCTTCATGCCTTCTCACCAATACACATTAATAAAGTCTCTATACATTTTGGTGGAAACAAAATGGATAGAACAGGAAGAATTATGGGCTTCATCAAGAATTATCTCCCTCAGACCATCAACACATGGTACATACAACCTACCTTAGTATTGAAGGGCCCCATCTCCCCCTTGGGAGAAAACCTCTATCTTGCCTTCTTTCACAGAGATTTCAACTCAACCAAGAGGAGTCTAGATCTTATTTTGCTATCACCTCATCAACTAAAGAAGATTTAGAACGATTAGGAACAATAATACCATCACCTACATCTTCTAACCTCACCCCTAGTCTAGCCAATTTATGAACCTCCCTAGAGATCTCCCTATCACCACCATCCATGTGAGCTAGGATACCCATAGACACTAGACTCAAAGCATCCGCCATAATTTTCTCTTACCCAGATGGTAATGCACACTCATGTCATAGTCCTTAACATATTCTAGCCACCTTCTTTGTCTCAAGTTGAGATCTTTTAGAGTGAAGACTTATTGAAGGCTCTTATGATCAGTAAAGACATCAACACACACCCAATACTAACAATGATGCCAAATCTTTAGTGGAAACTCCAAAGCGGCCAATTCAAGATTATGGGTAGGGTAGTTCTTTTCATGCACTTTGAGTTTTTTAGAAGCGTAGGCTATGACCTTATCATTTTGCATTAGTACACAACCCAAACCAAGTCTAGATGCATCATAATACACGACAAAACCTTTAAATCCATCTAGTAGTGACAATATAGTAGTGGACATAAGTCTATCTGTTAGTGTTTGGAAGCTTTTCTCACACTCATCGGTCCACACAAACTTAACCTTCTTTCGAGTCTATTTTGTCATAGGAGAAGCAATAGAGGAGAACCCATTCAAAAGCATCCTATCGTAACTTGCAAGGCCCAACAAACTCCAGCTATCTGATAGGGTCAATGATCTAGACCAATTCCTTATCACATCGGCTTTCTTAGGATCCACTTTTATAGCATCCCCAGACACTACATGAGCTAAGAATGCAACCTCCTTCAACAAAAATTCACACTTTCCATATTTAGCATACAACCTCTCCTCCCTCAATCTTTACAACACGACCTTCAAATGGCGGTATGCTCTTGCCTACTAGGTGAATAAATCAAAGTATCACGAAGACCACAATAAAAGAATAAAGATAGGGCTTGAAGACCGTATTCATTAGGTCCATGAAGATGGCCGGCACATTAGTCAATCCAAAAGACATCACCATAATTTCATAATTTCCATACCTAGTCCCAAAGGTTGTCTTTGGAATATCATACTCCCTCACCCTTACTTAATGGTACACAAACCGGAGATCAATCTTAGAGAAAAAGCTATCCCCTTACAATTGGTCAAACAAGTCATCAATTGTTAGAAGAGCATATCTATTCTTTATAGTGACCCTATTGAATTGCCGGTAGCCAATTCACTTTCTAAGTGACCCATCTTTCTTCTTTACAAGAAACACCAGTGCATACCCAGATGATTGGCTAGGTCAAAGAAATCCCATCTCTAACAAATATTTCAATTGCTCCTTTAACTCCTTTAACTCCGTCAAGGACGTATGGTAAGGGGGAATGGAGATAGGTTGGATGTCAAGAAGGAGATCTATACCAAAACCTATCTCTTTTTCGGGTGAGGCATTAGGAAGGTCATTTGGGAAGACATCAAGAAATTTATTTACAACCAGAACTGACTCAATGGAAAGGACTTTGGACTCCATATCTTTGACTCTCACAAGATGATACAAATACCCCTTAGAAATCAACCTATGGGCTTTAATGCATGAGATGAACCTACCCCTCACTATTACATCATAACTTTCCCACTCAGGGATGGGTTCCTTTGGAAATTGAAATTTGATCCTATGGGTCCTATAATCGATAGAAGTATAGTATGTATGCAACCAATCCATCCCAGGAATAACATCAAAATCAACCATATCTAATTCAGCAAGATCACAAGGTAAGATTTTATGCAAGATGCAAATTGGATAGATTCTATACACCCTCCTAGCAATAATAGATGCACCAATAGGACTAGATACCTCATATGACTCATGCAACAACTCTGAGTCAACATGGAACTTTTTAGCAACAAAATGGGTAACAAAGGAAAGGATTCACCCGGAACAATCAAAGCATATATATCAATATCAAAGATTTTCACCATACTGGTAACAATATCAGGGACCTGACCAATCCCTTGCCTCCTATGTAGAGCATAGAATTGATTGTGCCTTGGGGCACCTCTTTGAGGACAATCTCGACCCAATGGAAACGCATTTGCACCCCGAACCTTGCCACGGTTTCTAGGATAATCTATCTTCTTGTGTCCAAGCTCTCCATACACAAAACATGCATTGGAACCCTTTAAACATGGGCCTTTATAACTCTTCCCACATGTAGTACACACATCAATGGGAGCCACACAACCAATAAATTGAGGCTTAGGGAAGTCATTTGCAAACCCCCTATTTGTAGCATGAGTAGTCCCTTGGTCTTGATGGAATGGACCACCACTATGGAGCTTGGCCACAATACGAGCTCTCTTGTCTTCATGGTCCCTTGTCTTTATGAATTTTTCTTCCTCTATTTACTCAACATATGTCATTAACCAAGACAAGTCCAGATCACTAATGAGCAAGGTGGACCGGCACTCTTCACTTACCAAATTGGAGACCCCCATAACAAACTTATTCATCCTTGACCTTGGGTAGGCTACTAAATGAGGAGAATACTTTGAAAGTTGATTGAATTTGAGGGCATACTACCTCACACTCATACCACTTTATTTCAAGTTCATAAATTCAACCAATTTTGCTATCCAAAGCTCAAGAAGGAAGAAGCCATAAGGAGGCGAATTTGAATTCCTCCCAAAGCACCATATGGCCATTAACCTTCTCACCTTTCCATTGATCAAAGCAAATTTGGTCCATCCTTTTGAGTTGGTATGCAACTAACTTCGCCTTCTCGTTTGTCCTAACACATATGATTGACAATATTTTGTAGACATTACCAGAGGATTCATTCTCATGAAGTCCCTTACTCAAGCACCTAGGGTAGTAGCATGAGGGGCTTGGGCCCCATGTTGGAATTGGTTGGCCACCACTTGGGCAAGCATAGTAAGAGCATCCTAGATCTTACCATTGGTAGGTTGCTCCTCAGGAGCTTGGGCCAGTCTTCCTCTAGTATTCAACATGATCTAGCACATCAAAGAACCATTGCATTAGGGGGAAATACTTATCACAACTCTATAGCATGACTTAAGACATGAATAGGGGAAACATTTCCTAAAATGGCTCATAACCTACTATTGATAGTCATAGAGCAATTCACAACTATGAATAGGACCCTTATCTACATGTTATGTCAGACTCTGAGGATCTATCAACCTAGTACTCTGATAACAAGTTTGTCATGACCCATGCCTAGGGCCTCAGCATGACACTATGAATGGGGAACTCAAATGTACCCCAAAATTGGCTCTTAACTTGTCATTACACATCCTTGGTCGTAGAAGCATACAAAAATATATAGATTTAGAATAGGGATAATGGGACTAAGGAAAAGCTTGTATAAATGCCATAATCAAGAATCAAGAGTCAAAGCTTAAGATAAATACACAACAACAAACACCTCTAAATACATAGATAAAGCGGGGGCCAAGACAAAGTAATCGGGATCACCCTCACAGTCAAATAGAACATAAAAAGTATCTCAATACATAGATATGAGGAAAACATAAACCAAAATCCCAGAAATGGAAAACTCACAAACAATCTTGGAATAGCACCCGTCTAGCCACATGGAAAAGGATAATCAACTTGGGCACCGGTTCCTACATGGTGATATCATGTAGACAAGAGTATGCGTTAGTACATTTGAATGTACTAAGTATGTAGGATGCAATGCAACAAGAGACAAGCTTCATAATCAACATGCATAACAATAGGCAATAGGCATGATATAGTAACATGTCATGTATGATCAATGTATAAGTAAAACATACATAGGTAATCCATGCTTATATAGAATATCATATGTGAAGATGAGACCAATCTAGATTTATAATGTATGAACAACTCTGTATGTTGGTGATGTTGCCACCCCATCACCTAGGTGGAGATGAGTATTAATGAATATTATAGGTTGGTGATGTTATCACTCTATCACCTAGGTAGAGCTGGGTATTAATTCTAATTCTAGGTTAGTGATATTACCACCCCATCACCTAGGTAGAGACGCGTATAAAACCTCATTCAAGGATCGGGCATGGTCTATGCAACACTTTATATAGGATTTATTATAAGCTCTAATCCAATACCTCATGTAGGAATAATCATGTATATAAGCTCATTTCATCATCATAACATCATTTATTTCATATCTCATGCTTTGGAGCTTCAATTCCTAAAGAAAACTTAACTCGACATTTTATCAAACACCTTAGGGGTGTCTAATGGAGGTAAAAGAGAATGCAATTTAGATATGATATCATGTAGAAAAATCAATGGTAAATCCTTTAATCAATACCTTTCAACCCCCACCCCAACATATTCATATGTAAGCCCCTCATCAAATCCAACATTAGATCCAAAATTTAGAGCTCAAAACATGCTAAAAGAATCGTACTTTGATGAACTAAAATCACTGGGGAGCAAATTTATCAATATACAAGAACTACATTTAAAATCAACTTTAATTCATGAATTATTAGTAAAAATAAGGTTTAGGCACCATGGGTGGAAATACCTAATAGTTCAATGCCACATACCTTAGCTTTTGTGAACTTCTTGAACAAGACTCTAATGGAGATTCTAAGCTTGGGTGAGATCCTAGAAGAAATCCTGTTGAAATGCCTTGAGTTTGGGACTTGAATTTATGGTTATAAATCAAAGTGTTTAGGGAAATATTTGGGAATGTATTGTGTGATATGAGGGTGAAATAAGGCTAAGTGTAGGTAAAAATACATTTGGGAAAACTTAAGTCCAACACTTGAAAAAATCTAGGCAAACTAGGAAAAGATAGCACAGAAATAACACCTCTCCCGCATTACATAGAGGTTGCAGATGTGTACTAGAAATTGCACCAAACGAAATTTCATATTTCGATTCTTTTTCTTTAAATTTGAGGTTAGATCCTTGTCACTCTAACTTTGACCACTTGAACAAGAATATGAAGTCAGATTTTCTAAATTCCAAATGGATTTTTAGATGTATGGATAACAAGATTCCGGGCACTTCAGAGGCATGTTTTCGAGAAATTTTTGGGGTCATTTCATCTTCTCTTGCTTTTGAGGAATTGGTGCATAGGGAAGAGATAGTCGAGTTCCTGTTGAAGAGGTTGACTCACTAGATCAGACCATGAGTCTGTCAGATAGTCCATGATTCACAGGAGAGGATCAAGGCATTCGTTCATAAGATGATAGATCCGAGAGCTAGAGCAGTGGATGCACGAGTAGATGCCTTAGAGGAGAGGGTCCTGAAGAGGCTCTAGAATGCCCCATGCTGACATGATTGAAGTGACACAGGAGTTAGCAAAGTTAAAGGCTAACTTGTTGATGACATTAGTCGCCCCGATAGCCATCCCAGAGGTGGAATCGATGGGTGATTATATACTTGATTTATTACCCTAACTGCCCACATGTCCATGAAAAGAGACCCCTCGAGAGCAATGACCTAATGGTAAGCCATAAGAGGCCAAGGACTAATGATCAGGAAGTAGCATTAGAGGAGTCAATATTGGAGGAGATGGTGAAAGAGTCCCTAGCTTAGGCAACATTATGTCAACATTGGGAGTAATAGATAACATAGGGATAAAGTAGGTCACAGGTAGTGGCAGCCGATACCACTGAGAAGGAGATTGGACCATAGAGCCCTAGGATCCCCAGGATTAGATGGACGCCGGTGCTTGAGTACCATGTATTTGATATTTTGACCCCATTCTTATATGCTACTTATAGATACTTTGTTCTTTGTGTTGGACAGTATTTTCTTGATGCTGGTTTTTGAATACATTTAAATATTGTGTTTTGAATGTTGTTTTTAACTACGTTTTGGATGGTTGGCTTTAACTTTTGGTTTTTGTTTTATATATTTATATATGTGTGTGGTGTGTGTGTGTGTGTGTTTACTTTGAGGACAAAGTATCTTATTTTGGTGGGGTGTGGAATGTTATAGATTAGGGTGAAGTTTGAGTAACCTCAAGTCCATAACTTTCCAGTATTTTTTATCTCAATATTTTCTTGCCGCATTTCCTTTTCCTTGTGGATTGTTTTTAATTTCTATTGAAATAGCATGTTTAGGTAGTGTAGATAAATTCTAGATATATAGTAGTTATTATCTATTGGGCATATATACAATCTTGAAATGCTTTTTGAATGATTTGAAAATTTGGTACCCTAAAATTTTTTGAGGTTATTGGTTATTTTTGCAATCATGCATGTGATTGTCTGGTAATGTTTGTTTGGATAAGAAGAAGGAAAGTTGATGCTTGAATCAAGACCTGTGAGTCTATACTTGATTGTGTATGTGATGCCATGTGTGTGTGAGTTTATTTTGCCGCATTCATCGATTATGTATGGACTTAGAACTTGCCTTATTACTCTAATATTAGATTGGTGATGTAGTTGGAATGGGAAAGGATCTTAGCCCATTGTTCTTTTAGTGAAGTCCATTTTTGCCTAAATAACCTACCAAATGTGACAGTTGATCCCTTGTTCTAATTTTTGAGCTTCTCGTGTACCTGTTCTTTTTTGACACTTAGATAGCTTAGCTATATTTTATGAAATCACTTGATATTAGCCCTGGTCTATCCTTGAATATATGAACCTTGATTGAGGCTAAAAGCCTAAGTTAAGGGTGGCTACAAATAGTGGACCTAGTTTGAGGAATATATATTATGTACTTCACTTCAGGCTAAAAGCCTAAGTGAGTGACCTTTATTGTGGTAAAATAATGAAAATGAGGTGGTTAGTTGGGAAAGAAATAAAGAAATGAAAAATTCATGTGTGATGTGAGAAAAAGAAAAGAAAAGTTGCCTTGGATTGAAGAGTATAGCAAAAAATAAGTTCAAAAATAAGGCACAGCTGAAAAAGAGAAAGAAAGCACAAGAGAAAATCTTGAAAAAGAAGAATAAGGGCAGATTTAGTGAAAATGGTTGAGTTATGGAGGTAAGAGTGTTGATAAACATGATTCAAGGATATCTTTTAGTCACTACTTGCCTAAAAGATCATACCAAAGTCCCATGATCCTATGTTACAAGCCATTCAGTCCTAAAGTGATCATAATTCACATTGTCATCAGTCTGGAGTCGAGTAAAAAGGCAAGCCAATAGTGTTAGTCATTTTGCATGAATTTGATTTGTGAGAATGAGAATGCTTGCATAGTCCCTGAATATAAATGCACTTTGAGTGAGAAAGAAGGGCTTGTTTTCTATGAGGGCATTTGCACTGCATGATTGGCATGTGACTAATTTAGTGATTCGGGATTGTTGATACTCCTTTACTCGTCATAGTGGATTGTTGGATACATCTTGGTATTTTGGTTTGCTTAGTACCTTTACAATCAAGATTTGAAAATGAGAGTTGGTTACCTAAATGGGAGTAAAATGATGTATATACCATTAGAGTAGTTACTATATGATTCTCATTGTCTGCTTAGATTGAGTTATCGCTTGAGGACAAGCAGAAGTTCTAAGTTGAGAGTGTTGATGTGCTATCAAAATACAACACATTTGGTGCCTAAAATAAGGGATTTTGTGAGTTTTTAATGTGACTTTTTATGGTTTTATGTTGTTATTGTAGAAAAGATAGGTTGGCATGAATTTGGATGAAAATTGTAGAATTTTGCTGAAGTGCAGGACGTACGAGCCATACTACGAATCGTAGCCCAAGCTACGAGTCATAGGATGATATTTTAGCAAGAAACAATAAGCAAAATTAGAAATTTGACAAGTATAGGCCAGCCATACTAGGCCACTCTATAAGTCATAGTCTCACAATGACACATATAAGTTGGGTCATAGCAAGAAACAAAGAGCTAAAACTTTGGTCCGATAAGTGTAGGCCTAAACTACGAGAGGAGCATACAAGTCGTAGCCCAAGCAACAACTCATAATAGTCAGCTGTAATAGTAAAGTCCAAAATGTAAAGTGCTAACTACGAGAGCTATCTACGCGATCTACCTGCTGCCAGTTGTCTTTTCTATTTAATTTTTAAGGTTAAACTATAAATAGTATAAATACTTAATGATAGGGTTTTAGAAAAAGGATCTCAGACATTGACTTTTTCATAGAACACTTTGAATATTCTCTCTGGAATATTCTAAGGTTTTTTCTACGGTTTAGAGTAGATTCTCATTTTTAACTGGAAGACCTACTTTTGGGAATTGCAAACCTCACATTATACTCATTCTCCATTAATCAAAGCTGGTGGTTTGTAATTTGTGGTGTTATTGTTCTTCATTTTTTGGGGTTAACTCTTAACTATGTGTTTCTACTTTCATTGTTGTTGATTTTGCCTTAGCCATGAGTAGCTAAGCAACCATAACTTGGAGTTGGTTTGAACCATGAGTAGTTGACTTAATATAACCTATAACCTAGACTTTGTATATTTCTTTGATGGGGATTTCACATGTATTGTTTATTTCACTTTATTTTGATTGATTTTAGGTAGTGTCCAACACCAAATCCCACCTACCATCATGATCTCGACCAAGGTAGTGATTAATAGGAAAAGGGAAATAGATGATAGAATTCGATTAATGTGTTCTCGGCTAATAAAACAAACCTAACCAAGGGGACGTCTACTGGGACAATGGGTAATGGTTAATTGGCACACCATGGTTGCTAACTAAGCGCCATGGTGAAATTTGACCTTGAACTTCACAATAGGGCTAGAAGAACCTAAGTTACCGTCATGCATGTTAATTTTCAATTAGATTTATGTTGTCTAGGTTAATTGAGTCAACGAATTATGGGGAACGCAATTCCCAAGTTGTCCCTAAATTTAAGTGTCTTACCATAAAATTAGTATACTATTGACTTTGATTTTTATTATTGTTCTTAAATTACAAACCCCTCTCCCCCCCCCCTCCGCTCCATTTAGACATTTTAGTAATCGGGGCTTGAAATGATTGATAGTGAATATATATATTAACGCTATGTATTCCCTATGGATTCGACCCTAATCTATGGTTAGATTTATTGTTGCCTGCGACTGCTTTATTATTGGAGCATGAACATTATCAATTCATAAATCACTTAAATCAGACAAGGATAGCCGTATTCGCAGCAATGGTGCAAAAATCTTGTTGTCGCCCAAGGAACACCTCCTTTTAGGCTAAAACAGTCTCTCTCAGGATATAGAACCTAACCGCAGTTAGGGTCAAACCCAAGTAAATATAGTAGACTTAGAAGAATTTTATTCTTCAAATCTCCCCAGCGAGTGGGGGGAAGGGGGGAGGGGGTTTATAATAACAAGTAAAGAGTAATCCTAAATAACACAACGGTTAAACCAATATGGAGAGAAACTAGGGTATTGTGTTTTTTATGATTCCCTAACTTAGTATCACTGGTTAACTTAATTCTTTTTTAGAGTGTAGCATGCAAAACGGTATGTTAAGTTTACCAAACCATTTTGCTTAGGTGAAAGGAGAATATTACTATATGACATGGTACATCCCTATAGTATGATGTCACTAACACTTACCTATATTCCCAGTACAACCTCTCCATGGCCCAGTTCGACTGATTAGATGAGAAACATCGATCAATTCCTTTTAATTAATCTCTTTTTCTATTCATTACTACCCTGGTCTAGTCACTAACATCAGATGGGTTCTAATGTTGGCCACAACTAGAAAGCATGCATAATGAAGAGAAATAATTAATACCTGCATGCACACTTTTCAAGAATTACTAATTATCTGATTTGACCTTCTTAGTTCTTTATGATTCCCATAACACTAGTTGTAAATTTAGCTACTCATGATTTGTGTAAATTCAAGACTCGTGAATTTGAATAACATGATAGAGTACTTACACAATTGAACTCAGCTGAAGAAAACCAAAGCTTCCATGAGAATCACAAGATTGTAATTAGAAGATGAAATTAAAATTTACAGTGTTTTTCTCTACTGTATCTATTGCTTTTAACAAAATAACATAAAAATCTTTTTATAATATTTAGAATATAAATCCTAAATGAAATAGGATAACTAGGTCGACATTCTCCACGAGGTGCTCTATGGGCCATTAAGTGATTTACGGCTCTTACTCAGCCTTTCATACTTGTTGCTTCAATTATAGACTTGACTTCTACAACACTGCTGTCACGATACAAGCCTAGAGACTAGATGTGAGATGGAAAATGGGGAACCCAAAGGAACCCCAAACAAGCCTCTTAGCATATCAATCACACATACTTGATCACGGAAGCAAAAAATCAACCACAACAAACATAAATAAGGGAAATGGGACTAAGAAAAGTATTGATATTTATAAAAAATAAAAGAGTCAAAGCTCAAAGCATAAGTACATCAATTGTTCCAACAACACCTCTAAATATGGATATGAGTGGGGGCCAAGACATTTTTTGGGCTCACCCTCATAGTATCAAGTGTTCAACATAAGGAAATTAAAAAAAGATAAGAGTAATTTAGATAGTGTCCCCGGACTTGAGGACTCACCAATATGTATCTCCAAAGCACCGAAATAGCCTCATATAGGATGATTAAGAGGTGCTCTGATTCCTATATGGTAACATCATATAGGCATAGAGTGTGCATTAGTACGTTTAGATGTACCAAGTATGTAGGAAGCAATGCAACAAGGCATAGGTAGCATAGTCAAAATGCATAATCATAAGCAATGGATATGTATAATATCAATATGGCATGCAAGATCAATGTTTAAAGTAAACCATACTTGTAAAGTATATAAATTGCAAGTATAGATTACATTTGTAGCAAGAGACTATAATTATAGACCAAGCAAGCTATTAGTTGGAATCCAAGGCTTGTCACCCTCTTGAAAGGTGTTTGAGGTATCTACCCCTCAACATGGTAGTACGGGCATGTCACCCCACGACAAGGTGATCAAGATATCTAAGGTAGTACAGGATGTTACCCCCCGATAAGGTGATTGAGGCTTGTCACCCCTTGACAAGGTTATTGGGCATCTCACCCCCTAACAAGGTATGGTAAACTTACAACAACATAGATACTTTTCATGAATTCAGCATGTACATAAAATCCCTTAATCATTATAAAGTCCCTTGGCTCATAAACCATATAATAGATCATTAATGACTTCTGAATCCTTATCAAGACATTTTATCAAACACTAAGCTAATATGTAATGCTAGTTTAAGATCATGCAATTCAATGGTGAAGTAATATGAAAAAATTTAATGTAAGTAAACCCACTAACACATAGTTAAATCCTCATGTAAGATACATTGAAATCCATCATCAAATTTTATAGTAGATCATAGTTTCATATCTCAAAAAATGCATAGTCAATCAACATTTCATTAAACCCTCACAAATTTTATAATTAGAATTCATAATAAGAGATACCCATAGATAATCCAACTTGAAAACATGCAATTTTAGTAAAAAGGAATATTGGGTACTATGGGTGAAAGGACCCAATCGTTGAAACCGACATATCTCGAACTTGAGTTTTCTTGATGTAGTCTTGAAGGAGACCTGAAACATGAATAGATTTCTTGAGATCCAGAATTAAGCTTGGGATACTTGAATTTGAATGAAATATTTGGTTAAGTATTGGAGAGGGTTTTGAGAGGGTCTTGAGTGATGTAGAGTTGAAAATGCCTAAATATAGGTACTTTTATGCATAAGTGGGCATAGGGCTACGATCCTAAGGCACGTGGGTTGAAAAAGAATTTTCAAAACAAAAAACACCAATTTGCGCGCCTGGTGTGTTGCTGTTAGGGCGTAGAACGTCACTGCAAATTGTAATTTTTCAAAAATTATTTTTTCGCTACGGCTCCCTAAAATTAGGGTTATACCCATTTCCACTCAATTTTTCGCATAATCATGAGTATGTAGTAAGATTTTTGATATCACGCATGAATTTTGAGATACATAAAAATTACGATTATGGGTATTTTTTAAGCACATTTTTGGGGCGTTTCAACCACTCTACAACCTATAAAAGGTTCTAAGCTATATAGTGGGTTTTGCTTGATGAAACTTAAGAAGTTACTCCTTCTCTTATCCTCAAGATACGAGACTTTATCCACAACTCATCAAGTTTTCCATGACTTTTCTACATGTTCGCAGACCAAACTTTAGAAATTCACCCTTCTCTAGAATTGTCCACGAATCGTCCTTCACAACCCATAAAATAATCTATAACCCATAAAGGGTACCGTGAATCCTAAAATCAACAACTTCTGCATATTACTCCCAAAATCAATGTCAACCCTTAAATCCTGTAAAACAATACAAAAACACATTGAACCCACTAACATTGCATTTAGAATGCAAAAAATTCAAAGTTGTAAGCATCAAATATATTGTATTTGATAACACATCACACATTAACACCCTCAACACAAAATTGTTTCTTGTTCTCAAACGACAAACTAACTCTATATAAGCAGCACAATAACACATTGACCTTAACCTAATGGCATAAATCATATAAAAGTTAAGCATTGATACCCACATCTACTTTTCAAAACACAATTTGATAGCTATCCAACAAACCAATATAGACTAATGCACACAGCAGTGCAGATATGACAAGTACAATGACTGAATAAGACTAATGTTGAAAATGTAATGCGAGTGCCCTCGCAGAAAGAAGTCCCATATCTAACTCTCAATGATATTACAATTTATAACCTTGGGACTATGCAAAAGCACTCACTCACACAAAATATATTCATGTATCATGCCCAATACCATATGCTTTCCCCTATATTCATGACTAAGAACTTTGACTATTTGGATTAGGATCACTTTAAGACTTTTCAAGCTTGTAAAGTAGGTTCAGAGGACTTTAGTATGATGTTTTACGAACATAGTGACTAAAGGCCCTCCTTGACACTATATTTTCTACACTTTTGCCTTACCGACACTATCACTTTCATTCCATTCTTCGTTTTTTCCTATTTCATGCATTTCTAGGTGCTTTCATTTATTTTTTCAGCCTTTTACCTTGTAGTTACACTTCATTTTGCTTTTTAGCTCATAACTAAGACATCACTTATTTTTCATGAACCAAGTACACATTTTTACTTCTTTTCCATGTATCACTAACTTTTTCCCTCATTTTGTGTTTTACTATTACACCAACCACCCTCAAATTAGGCTTTTGCTAGAGTTGACGTGCACATTATCTAACCCTAGAACGTGGGCCACTTTTGCTAACCACCCTCAACTTAGGCTTTTACCTCAGTGAAGGTGCACAATGTTTAAGGGAAGACCAAGGACAAGTCTTGATTTTACAACAATAAGGCTAGGTCAGTTAGGATTTTACAAAGAAAAGGTACATGTAAGGGTAAAACATTAGTATCAAGGGATATTCTCCATATTTGGGTGGTCATTTAGGCAAAGTCGCTGTTAAGAACAATGGCCTAAGATCCATTCCTAACCAACTAACCAAAAGTCTAAATCAGTGTAACAGGGCAAGTTCTGAATTGAAACACAATAAATGAGTTAGCAAATTAAGCTCACAATCAAATGACACAGATTACACTATTAACACAGACTCTTTCATCATGCTTTTTATCTCCATTTATCCTTATTTATCATAGCAAGCACTGTCAACACACTTACACATGCATGGTTGCTTTTTAGACTAACTAATCAAAAATTTGGTATGTAGCATTTTTCATGAAAAATTTGGTAGGTATCCAAGGGTAAAAAGAACACAAGCAAGAAAACCCTAGGATTCAAATATTGGTGTAGTTATGGACAAAAGTTACTCAGACTTCATTGAGGCCCAAAACTACCCATACCCCATCGAAAAGTAACTGCATTGTCCTCAATGCACACGATCAAAACAAAATAATATACTAGTGTTAAAAACATACCTGGGCATATAAGTGGTACTGGATGGCTGAGTCTGGATACCCTCAACTTGCTTGGTGCCCACCTCAGTAGTAGCACCATCGTTGGAGGGGCCAATACCCCTCACCTGCTTGAGTGCATGATCCTATCATAGCTCCTCTTGCTACCTCAACTACCTCAAGACAAGCTCAAGCTCCTCCTACTCTGTCAGCCCTATATGTAGCCATACTGCATATAGATCATCATCTAGATGAATAAGTCTACCACTAGCATTGAGAGTGCAGCCTCTAGTAATTTCACTGGTTCTACAAATATTGATGTCATATTAGCTCAGAGTCTCTGGATCTCCATTTGTATGGCTTTCATATCTGCTAGCCCGGCCCAACCCAACCTCTACTGGACCCTTAACTTAAAGGCATCAATGCAGGAATTGTTGTGCTGCTAAACACAATAATTTTGATATTTAAAATGTAGAATTTTGTGTGTTCTCAATGCGATATTAGTTGGTTTTATGTGTTTTTGTGTTTATATTTGCAGTATTATAGGTTGGCCTTGATTTTGGGAAAAATTTGGAGAAGTTGTTGATTTTTGCTATGATACGAGACTATTTACAGGTTGTGGATAATTTTACGGGCTATACAATGTTTCATGAACAATTTTAGTTATGGGCTATTGTCTGAAGATTATTCTACGAACATGCAGATGAGTCGTCGAAGATGAGTCATCAAGAATTTGGTCAGAGATACTCTATTTACATGTCATAAATCACTTTACAACTGATAGAGAGGTATTGTAGCATTAAAGTTCAAATTTTCAGCAGTTGAGTACGAGACCCCAATTACGGGCCGTGAAATACAATACGGACCATAAACAACTTTCGTATAGCGTGCAGACCAGTTCTCTTTCTTTATTTAAGATGTAAATTTTGATTATTATAAATATATTTTTAGGTTATTTTTCCTATGATTTTGGCTATTACTCAGAGAACTCAGTACTTAAAGAGGGAAAATTGTCATATCATCTTGGAGAGTCTTTGGGAACAGTTGTATTTGAATTTCATCTTTACGCTTGTGATTCTGAGTGAAGTTGGATTTGCTTGTTCTTCATTCTATTATGTAAGTATTTAATTATGTCTTCTTAATTCGTAATTCTTGCATCTACATACAGCATGAATAGCTAAATCCACATCTAGGAATGCGGGAATCATGAAGAACTAATTAGTAAAAATGGATAATTTATGATTCTTGAAAGGCGGGTATATGCATGTATTAATGAACAAGAAAAGAATTTAATTAATGGGATATGATTGATATGTTCTCATCTAATTAACAAAACTAAGCTAAGGGGAGAATATACAGAGACTAATAGGGAAGGGTTAGTAATGCCCATTGTATTGATGGGCCAAGTCGCATATTGAAATTCATCTCTCACCTTTGACCATAAGGCTTGGTTAACATAACTGACTGTCCAACATGTTATACACTAGAAAAAAATTAGGTTATCTAGTGATACTGCATTGAGGGATCATGGGAAAGACAATGCCCTAGTTTCTCTCAATATTGACTTTTCTCTTGTGACATTTAGTTTAGCTATATTTCTCATTGATTATTGCAAACCCCCCCTGAGGAAGTAAGTCGATTAACTATTCAAATTCCAGTCACTGAATTCTCTTGAGTCTACGCATTCCCTATGGGTTCGTGCTGACCTTAGTTAGGTTCTATTTCTTGACACCAACTATTTTAACCTCTAAAAAAGAGGTTTAACTTGGGCGACATTAATATTTTGGCGCCATTGTGGGGGAATATAGCTAGACTTATTGAATTCATTAGTAATTCGAATGTTAATATATATATATATTTACTTCCCTTATTTTACTTTTGTTTTTTGGTTTTGTTCTTTTCCAGGGTTTAGTGTAGTGTATACTCAACACTCGGAGTCAAGGCAATCACTTCACTCCATTTGACCTAGAGATCCACCGAAAGTTTAGAAGAGTGGCCTAAGGTAATGCCTAGAACGTGGATAACACAATCTGAATAGGAATAGCAATGAGGATGTGTTGAACAAGAACCCATCTCCTATGGAGGATGTTGCCCCATAGCCTCAGGATTTCATTGCCAATGCTTACCAGTGGAATCAATATAGGCTAAATCCTATGGGTATGGAGGTAACTGGAGCTATTATGTTGCCACCATTACCAATAGACATAAAGTTCAAAGTCTCAAGTAGGTTACTTTAGATAATGCAAAACCATGTGCTATTTGCGGGCTTACCATCAGAGGATCCTCAAAGCTACCTACACAATGTGGCATTCTTTTGCAAGAGTGTGATGGGAACATAGATTCTATCTATAGGTGTTGTGGGATATCATGTGTTCCCGTTCTCTCTTATAGGCAATGCAACATGATGGCTATCAAAGATCCCGCAAGGTTCGATCACCAGTTGGGTAGAATTGCAGAGGGCCTTTGTAGCAAGGTACCTCTCTAAACCAAAGAAGCTTAAGTAGGAGGACCAGATCGACCATGTTGAGCAATTTCCTAGTGATTTAATCATTGCCACATGGGAGCGGTTCAATAGATGCTTAAGAAATGCACCAGACCATAAGATAACAGTTAATGTCCTGGTGGAAAGTTTATACCGAGCTCTAGATGCAAATAGTCAATCATGTGATACTACCCTTGGGATGTTGGTTTTTAGACCAACCATTTGCAGAAATTGTTGAGCATGTGGATGTGGTGGCATAAGTGAATCTTAGGGGACATTCAGGAATAGGTTCTGACTAAATTGTGTAGGCACTACTGCTATGGGCTTTGACCAAAAAAAATAAATATGGAGATCCTTAGGGTACTTGCATAAAACAAAGTCAATCTGGAGATACTAGTGACATAGATGCAAGACTAATGAAGCAAGGGGATATTCAGGAAAGCCACTACACCAAGTATGAGGGGCGCAAGGATGGCAAAAAGGGTACCTGCTATGTGCCCACCATAATCATGATATGGGAAAAATGAATCCAAAAATACAGGAGATGCCTGACTAGTTGTTAAAAAGGATAGACACACAAGATAAGACTTTGAGGGAGGTTAAGTCCGACATTTCCAATGCAATTGTAAAGTTGAATAACACTCTGTTACAATTAAATAGATTAATTGACAATTTGGAATCATGTGTCAGCACAATTATGCCAGATTCAAAGAGTCACCTTATCTTTATATCTAAAGGATACTGATAGGCACAAGATAGAGGAACACTTTTGTGAAGGGAGTAACCCCAAACATGCTATGGATATCGACAAGGGAGCACAAAATCTTGAGGAAGTCTGAGTACTCAAACCATGTATATCGTGCCGAGATAATAAACTAGGTGCTGCTTGGGAGGCAACCCAATATGGAAAGAGGTGATTAGGCACCTAGGTATGCTTTTTGACCCTTTATGATTAATTTTCTTTTGATTTTGTGCATTAGGGACATGCACATCATTTTCGATGGGGTGTGGATAGTGATGGCTCTTAGTGAAATCTGAGTAGTTTGGGTCCATAACTACCCTATTTTTTGATCCCAAGGTTTTCTTGCTTGTGTTCTTTTTACCCATGGATATTTACTTTCTATTGAACTATGGCCTTTAGGATGTTTAGATAGTATCTGTAGTATATAGTATCAATACTTGTGGCATACAACATGTTTTCGTGTTTTGTTTGAAAAAATGATACCTAGAAAAATAAGGGTAAGTTGAGATAAAAATCATGTTTGTGAGTCTTTTGTTGATAACGTATACAGTGCCATGTGATTGTGAGCCTAATTTGCTAGATTCATATGTTTTGTGTTAACTTAGAACTTGCCCTATTACTCTAAGTTAGATTGTAGATTAATTGTATTAGGAAAGGATCTTAGGCCATTGTTCTTAATAGTCCACTTAGACTAAAATGACCAACAAAATGATGATATAATCCTTTGTTCCTAATGTTTGAGCCTAACATGTACTTCATCTCCAAAACCACCTAATTAACCTAGCTTTGTCAGTTGTAAAATCCTGAACTAGGCCCTGGTCCTTCATTGAACATTGTGCACCTTGACAGAGGCAAAAAGCCTAAGTTGAGCATGTATACAAAAAGTAGCCTTGGTTTTGCGAATGTGTATCGTGCATATCACGACTTAAGCCTAGGACCTAGACATAACACAGTGAAAGATGGGGAAACTGAAGGAACCCCAATCAAGGTTCTTTACATATCATTACACATCCTTGGTCACAGAAGCAATAAAATAACAACAATGGATAGAAAAAGGGTTAATACGGGGCTAGGGGACATCTTTCATATCATAAACATCAAAGGGTCAATAGAGTCAAAGCTCATAGTATCATTACATACTTATCCAACAACACCTCTAAACATAGCACTTAGCGGTGGCCAAGACAAGCAACTGGGCTCATCCTCATAGTCAAAGCACACAATAAAAGGAAGGAGAGTTTTATACATAGCATAAGATCAAAGACACTGTCCCAAAATTAAAGACTCATTAAATTCATTGACAGTAATCATACTATCCAAGTGCAGGATGAGGAGGATCAAGTGGAGCTCCAATTCCTACATGGTAACATTATGTAATCATAAAGTATGTGTTAATACATTTGAATGTGCTAAGTATGTAGGATTAAATGCAACAACAGACAGGCAATATAATCAAAATGTATATTCAATAAATAAATAAGCATATAGCAACATGGTATGCATGAATGATGCCTATAGTAAAACGTGCTTATATAGAATATTATACATGTGTAGGAAGAGACTATTATTATTAACCAACGCTTATCACCTTCTTGGCGAGGCGATTGGGGTACAAATCCCCTAACATAGTTGCACAAGCCTACCACCCCACGAGTGAGGCGATCGAGGTACAAACCCCCCAACATGATTGCACTAGCCTACTACCTCCCGATTGAGGCAATTGAGGGACAAACCCCCCAAAATGGTTACAGGGCCCTACTGCCTCCCCAGTGTGGCAATTGAGGTACAACCTCCCCAACATGGTTGTTCGGGCCTACCATAGCCCTGAATGAGGTATGGTCAACTTCCAACACTATAGATACTATTCATGAAATAAATATATATATACATATATATATACATCCCTTTCATTACCATAAAGTCATACAAGTCATAGGTCATGCAATAGATCATCCATAGTTCAAGAACTCTCACTTGATTTATTATCAAACACTTGGCAGATGTGTAATGCTAGTGTAAAAATAATATAATTAAAGAGTGAAATCATGCAAGAAATTTTGAAGTAAATCAACTAACCAACACTTTGTAATACCACCTTGCATAATACATCAAAACCCTTCATGAAATCTCAAGCTAGATCAAAGATTCATAACTCAAAACATGCTTAAAGAGTCACACTTTTATGAAACCTCAACATAGTTCATAGTCAAATTCGTAGTATGCAAGACCCATAAGCAAATCAACTTAGAAACATGATATTTATGTAAAAAGGAAGCTTGGGTAGCATTGGTGAAAAAAACCAATGGTTGAAACCCACATACCTTACATTTAGAAAGTTCCTTGATGAAGATTTGAATGGAGACTTAAAGCTTGACTGAAATCCTTATGATCCAAAATGAGTTTGGAACCATTGATTTTGAGTAAAATATTTGTCTAAATATTTGGGAGTGCATTGGGGAATGTCTATCACCACATAGGAAGACTTAGGCCTAAGACATAAAAGCCTTGGATCGAACAAGAAAACTATGCAAAAATAACACTGGTCCGCGATTGAGGTGCATCATGGTACTATCACGGACAGACAATGGGTAAGCAAAATTATGGATTTTTGATTTTATGATACAGTTGCTCTAAATTCAAGGTTAGACCTATCTCCTACTCAATTTTACCACTTGATCAAGAATATGAAGTCAAATTTTTGATATCACACAGGAATTTTGAGATAGAAATTATGATTTTAGGCTCATTCGAGGCACATTTTTAAGCACTTTTTGTGGTAGGTTCAATATCTCCCTTGGGAATATTCATCCCTGAATTTCAAAGAAACGTACATAAATAGTGTAATCATAAAGAAATCAGCCCCAAAAAGAATGCAAGAATGGACTTAAATATGATTTCAAAAATCTCAACATAAGTGTCAAAAATTACCATGAACTTGTCAACATAAATATGAATGCATTGAAATGATGTAGGGGCTGATACATGCGACATGAAATCACATAAAAGACATGGAATTAGTACCTTAGGCTTGAGTAAAATGGAATATATAAGGATATTTCTTTTGCATGTCTACGTCGTAGCACTTTCGACTTGTTGATTCCTCTAAAGCACTTTAACAGAAGCCATATCCTTGTTCCTCAACCTCTTGACTTGTCTATCCAAGATATCTACTAGAACTTCTTTATAAGTCAAGTTGTCTTCAACTACACCTACAACATCCAATGGGACAATAGCATTATGGTCACCCACACATTTCCTCAACATGGACACATGAAAGACCGGATGAACCAAGTCTATTCCACTTGGCAATTCTAACTCATAGGACACCTTACCAATCCTCCTCATCACCCTATAAGGACCCAAATATCTTGGACTTAATTTACCTTCTTACTAAAATGAACCACACCCTTCATGGGTGAAACCTTCAAATAGACCCAATCACCAACTTTAAATTCAAGGTCCCTTTTCCTCACATCGCCATAGGACTTTTGACAACTTTGGGCCATTTTCAACCTCTACCTATTCAACCTTACCTTCTTCGTAGCCTTCATGACCAGATATGGACCAAACAAAGCCATTTCACCCACTTGGAACCACATAATCGTTGATCTGCAATGCCTATCATAGAGGGTCTCAAAAGGTACCATTCCAATGCTAGAATGATAACTATTGATATAAGCAAACTCAATAAATGGAAGATGATCATCCTAACTACCTTAAACTTCGAAATACAAGCTCTAAGCATATCCTCATGAGTTTGGATAGCTCTTTTGGCTTGTCTATCCATTTGAGGGTGAAAGGTCATACTAAGCTTTACCTTGGTTCCAAGACCTCTTTGGAAGGACCTCTAAAAGTGAGAAGTGAATTGAACACCATGACCTGATATGATAGACAAGGTCACCCCATGCAATCTAACCAACACATGAATGTACAACTTCGCATGGACTTCTGCCCCATACGTAGTCTTAACTGGTATGAATTAAGCCGACTTTGTCATTCTACCAACGACAAACCAAATAGAATCAAAATCCTTTCTAGTTTTAGGCAACACAACTACAAAATCCATGTTAATTTCCTCCCACTTCCAAATAGGAATCTCTATATCTTGGGTTAGGCCACCTTGCCTTTGGTGTTCAGATTTTGACTTGTTGACAACTATGGCAATCAGATACAAATTAGGCAATGTCTTTCTTCATACCTCCCCATCAAAGCACATCCCTCAAATCTGTATACATCTTGGTAGAATGGGGTGAATGGAATAAAAAGAATTATGGGCCTCATCCAGAATTTTCTTCTTTCCCAAATCATTAACATAAGGCACACCCAACCTATCTTGGTATCTAAGGACACCATCTCCCATTGGGAGAAAACCTTCACCTTGTCCTCTTTCACCAAGGCCTGCAAATCTAACAAGGAGGGGTCAAGATCTTGCTTTTCTTTTACCTCATCAACCAAGGAAGATTTTGAACCATCAACAACTACAATACCACTATTATCAACCTCTTCCAACTTAATCCTAAATCTAGCAACCAATGAGGCTCTCTAGCCACCTTTTCCCCCCATCATTAATATGACCTTGGCTACCCATAGACACCCTACTCAAAGCATCTACCACAATATTATCCTTACCGGGATGATAATGCACACTTATATCATAATCCTTAAGAAGTTCAACCACCTTCATTTTCTTAAGTTGAGATCTTTCTGAGTGAACACATATTGGAGACTGTTATAATCGGTAAACATATTAACATGGACCCCATACAAATAATGATGCCAATCTTCAAAGAAAATACCACAACAGCTAATTCAAGATCATGAGTAGGATAATTCTTTTCATGCACTTTGAGTTGTCTAGAATCATAGGCTATCTTACCATTTTGCATCAAAGCATAACCGAAACTAATTCGAGAGGCATCATAATAGATAACAAACCCTTACAACCCTTTCTATAAAGACAAGATAGGAGTAGACACAAGCTTATCCTTCAAGGTTTAGAAACTTTTTTCATATTCATCGATCGACACAAACTTAGGCTTCTTTTGAGTCAACTTAGTCATGGGAGAAGAAATAGAAGAGAACACATTCAGAAATCTCTAATAGTAACATGCTAGGCCTAAGAAACTCTTAATGTTCAATGTTGTCAATGGTCTAGGCCACTTTATAATCATATCCGTATTTTTAGGATCTACTTTAATACCATCCCCTGACAACATATGACCTAAAAAGGCAACCTCTTTCAATAAAATTCACACTTCTCATATTTGGTTTACAACTTCTCTTTTGTCAATTTCTGCAATAGCACCCTCAAATGACATATGTGCTCCTCCTCACTATGAGAATAGATCAAAATGTCATCAATCAAAACCACAACAAAGAAATCAAGGTAGGTTTTAAGACCCTATTCATACGATCCATAAAGATAGCTGGTGCATTGGTCAATCCAAAAGACATAACTCAAAATTTATAATGCCCATACCTACTCAGGAAGTCCATCTTGGGAATGTCACACTCCCTCACCTTCACTTGATAATACCTGGACAAAAGATCAATCTTAGAGAAGTGACTAGCCCCTTGAAATTGGTCGAACAAATAATCAATCCTTGGTAGAGGATATATATTCTTTATGGTGAATCTATTAAGTTACTGGTAGTCAATGCACATTCTAAGAGACCCATCATTCTTCCTCACAAACAACACAGGTGTACCCTAAGGTAATTGGCTAACCCTAATAAAACCCTTCTCCAACAAGTCCTTCAATTGGTTTTTAAACTCCTTTAACTCTGTCGGGGCCATATGGCAAGGTGGAATAGAAATAGATTGATTGTCTGGAAGGAGATCTATGCCAAAATCTATTTCCCTTTCGGGTGGAACAACGGGAAGGTCACTAGGAAAGACATCTAGGAGTTCATTAACCACCAGAACTGACTCTTTGGTAATGACATTAGACTTCTCATCCCTAACTCTGATAAGATGATAGAGACACCCCTTAGAGATCAACTTTATCCTTTAATGCAAGAGATAAACCTACCCTTGACTAGCACCTCATGACTTTCCCACTCAAGGACGGATTCATTTATGAATTGGAATTTGACTCTACTAGTTCTACAATCAATAGAGGCATAATATGCATGCAACTAATCCATCCCAAGAATGACATCAAAATCAACCATATCCCATTCAATAAGATCACAAGGCAATATTTTTTGCAAGTTGCAAATGGGACAATTTCTATAAACCTTTCTAGCAATAATAGTTGCACCAATAGGAGTTGACACCTCATAAGACTCACACAATAATTCGAGCTCAACATGAAACTTTTGGACAATAAGATGAGTAACAAAAAAAGAGTTGCAATTGACTCTGTCAACGCATACACATCAAAATCAAAGCTTTTAGCATATCGGTGATGAGATCAAGCACCTCATCAACCCCTTATTTCACTTAGAGTACATAGAACTGATTGTGCCTTGGGAAACCACCTTATTGACCTCCTCTCCCCAAGGATGCGAATTAGCACCCCAACCTTGTAGAAAAACCTATTTGCACTTTTTTGTAATTATGTGGACAATACATTGCCTTATGTCCCACTTCCCCAAAAATATAAAAACGATTAGTAGACTTCAATTTGGACACATAGCATTAGGCTCCACACTACCATCACCTTGGACCCTTGGGTAGTCATTTGCAAACTTCCTAATAGGTGCATGTAAGGACCCTTGGCCTTGAAGAAACCAACCACCTGTGAGAGTCTAGAATTTACCATCAACACGGGCCATCTTGGCCATATTCCCACTTCTCTTTCTCAACTTCTCCCCTTATAATTTTTTGGCATAAGTCATCAATCGAGACAAATCCATGTCACTAATAAACAAGGAGATACGACATTCTTCACTCACCAAATTGGATACACCCATCACAAACTCATTCATTCTAGACCTTGACTCAGCAACCAAATGTGGAGCTTATTTGGAGAGTTGGTTAAATTTGAGGGCATACTCCCTCACAGTCAAAGACCCTTCCTTCAAATTCATGAACACCATCATTTTGGCCTCCCTAAGCTCAAGAGGGAAGAACCAGTTGAGGAAAGCTACCATAAACTCCTTCCATAAAAGCACATTATTGTTCCCCTTATTTTTATTCCATTGAGTAAACCATATTTGGGCCACCTCCTTGAGTTGGTAAGTTGCTAACTTTGCATTCTCTCCCGCCTTCTTTTTTGACCTCACACACATGATAGTCAACACTTTGTATACCTCATCAACAAATTCTTAAGGGTCCTTATCAACCTTAGACCCATTGAACTCTTGTGGGTTCATCCTCAGAAATTCTCTCACCCAAGATGCTGGAGTAGGAGCATGAGGGGTTTGGGCCCCTTGACTGTCTTGATTAGCCATAACTTGAGCTAGCAAGGTGAGAGCATCTCGGAGATCACCATGAGCCAATTATTTCTTGAATGTGCGGGATCTTCTTCCCCTAGTGTTAGGCGTAATATAGCATAGCAAAGAATAATTATTAGGGGGGAAAACCTTGCATCAACTTCTATAGCATGATGTAGAGTAAAAAGAAGGGAAACATTTCCTAAAATATCTCATAGACTTCTACTCATAGTTGTGGTGCACAACACAACCATAAATAAGGCTATAATAAACATGGTGTGTTAGATGTTGAGGACCATGAACAACTTAGTGCTCTGATACAAAGTTGATCATGACCCAAGCTTAGGGCCTAGATGTGCCATGGTGAATGGAGAACTTGAAGGGACCCTAATCAAGCCTATTAACATATTGTTATACATCCTTAGTCACAAAAGTAATAAAATAACAACAGTGGATAGAAAAAGGGGTAATACAGGGCTAAAGTACATTTTCATATCATAAACATCAAAGAGTCAAAGTTCATAGTATCATTACATGACTTGTCAAACAATACTTGTAAACATAGAACTTAGCAGGGGCCAAGATAAGCAACCAAGCTCACCATACTTAAAGCAAATAATAAAAGAAAATAGAGTTTGTATACATTGCATAAGATCAAAGACACTTTCCCCGAAATTGAGGACTCATCGACTTGCTTGAGAGTAATCGTACTAGCCACGTGGAGGAGGAGGATTAAGTGGAGCTCTTGTTCCTACATTGTAACATCATGTAGGCATAGAGTATGTATTTTTCTATTTGAATATACTAAGTATGTAGGATACATTGAAATAAGAGATAAGCAACATAATCGAAATGTATATTTAGGAAATAAATGAGCATATAGCAACATGGTATGTATGAATGATACTTGTAGTAAAATATACTTACATAGAACATAATACATGTGTAGGAAGAGACCAGTATTAGTAACCAAGGCCTACCACCTCCTTGGCGAGGTGATTGGAGTACGAACCCCCCAATATGGTTGCATAGGCATACAACCACCGAGCGAGGCGATCAAGGTACACATCCTCTAACATGGTTTCATAGGCCTACTACCTCCTCAGTTAGTCAACTGAGGTACAAACCCACAACTTGGTATGGCCCTATTGCAACATTCCCAAAAATTGCCCGAAAATGTGCTTCGAAAGTGCTCGAAATCATAATTTCCATATATCTCAAAATTCATGCGTGATATTGAAAATCAAACTTCATATTCTTGTTCAAAGGGCTAAATTGAGTGGGTAATGGGTCTAACCGCGATTGAAGAGCAACTATAGTAAAATTTGAAAATCACAAAAATGCAATTTATGGACATGATCAGCGCCCCTGGCGTGACGTGCCAAAGGCATACTTCTTTGTATTTTTGTGGCCAGTTTGCTGTCTCAGTCCAAGACTTTTGAGTCTTGGGCCTAAGTGTTCCAATGGGTGAAAGTGCATATACTTAGCCTTATTTCACCCTCATATCATTCAAACATTCCCCAGTACTCACTCAAAGACAGCACCAAATATTTTAGTCCTAAATTAAAGTCTCAAAATTCTTATGGATCTTAAGGTTATAATTTAATCTTCAAGTCTCCATATCCAATCTTATTCAAGGATTCTCCAAAGTCAAGGTATGTGGGTTTCTTTATGTATTCCTTCACCATGATACCCAAGCTTTTTTTACCTAAAATTGCAGGATTTAAAGTGGATTTACTCATGGGTCTTATCTATTATGAATTTCACAGCAAATAATATTGGGGTTTATGAATGGTGATGGTTTTAACATCTTTTGAGATATGAATCTAAGATCTATTATAAGATTTAATGAAGGATTTTATTGTATATTGCGTGAGGGTGTTCCCAAGTATCTATTGATGGTTTTATATTGGATTTTTTAGCATGATTCCACTCTTTTAATGCATGGTTTTACACTAGCACTATATACTACCAAATGCTCAATAAAGTATACGGGTTATGATTTCCTGAGGAATTGAAAGTTTAATACATGTCTTATTAGTTGAATGTCTTTATGATAATGAAAGTAAATTATGTATATAGTATTATCTCTATAGTGGTTCGAATTGACCATGGTTGACTTGGGGGGTAGTAGGCCAGGGTAACCTTGTTGAGGGGTTTGTACCTCGCCTGCCTCCCTCTGGAGGTGGTAGTCCTATGCAATCATGTCGAATGTTGTATACCTCGATAATCATGTTGGGGGTTTATACTCTATTAACCATATTGGGGACTTTGTACATCATCAACCATGTTGGGGAGTTTGTACTTGATCAACCTATTGAGGGGTTCGTACCTCATTCGCCTCTCCAAGGGGGTGGTATGCCTTGGATATGCACTAATAGTAGTCTCTATTTACATATGTCTTATGTTCTATATAAGCATAATTTTACTTCAAGTATCATTCATACATGTCATATTGCTATATGCTTAGGCATTGCCTATGTTATGCATTTTTCTTATAGTGCTTAGAACTTGTTGCATTGCATCGTACATGCTTAGTACATTAAAACATACTAATGCATACTCTATGATTACATGATGTCACCATGCAGGAAGCAGAGCCCCACTTGATCCTCCTCCTCCACGTAGCTAGTATGATGTCTCTCAAGCTCTTTGGTGATTCCTCTGTTTTGGGGATGATATTTGCAATCTCAGACTATGTTCTAAGACTATCTTTCTTTTATATATGTCGAGTTAGTGACATATAAGCCGAAGGGTATTGCTATATTATGCTATGTAGCTTGGAAATAATCTAAGGGTATATATCTACCTCTAACCACCAAAGAATTCAAATAGGCATTTATTGACCGTTATTTGTCATTGTAGATCTGAGAGGCCTGTACAGATCAATTCCTGAATCTCAATCAAAGGAATATGAGTGTGAGAGAGTATAGCCTTCAATTTAATTTCCTGGCAAGTTATGCTCCTAATGTAGTTGCTACAATGGCAGATAAAGTCCACTGATATATAGATAGGTTAGATATGTATCTGGTTAGAGACTTCACCATTGCTTCCTTAAACAAAGATATGGACATAGCAAGAATGAAGGCATTTGCACAGAAATTAGAGGACAAGAGGCAGAGGAGAAGGGCTCAAGAGTTAGAAAGGGGGCAAGCCAAAAGTGCCAGATCTACAACATAGTTTACACCACCCCCAAAGTGATTTTAGGCCTCAGTTTTTTAATAGGCCACCTAGGCCATCATCCTCCTACTCTACAGCCAGTGATCCACCATAACTTCAAGAGCCTCGAAGTAATAAGTTTGGTAAGCGAGGTAAATGACAAGGTGACCGGGCAATGGGTTATTTGGCAGGCCAATCAATGACTCTTAGGCAGCCTTGTAAATAGTGTAAAAGGAGTCATCCGGGTATATGTTGCGCTGGGATAGATGTTTGCTATTTGTGTGGTATGCCAGGACACATGATAAGGGATTACACAAGGAGATGTATGGGTGGTATGACACAATCTAATAGGTTAGCTATTGCATCATCATCATTTGTTCCTCTAGCAGGTAGGGGTCAACAAGCACGTATGGGTTGTGGTAGAGGTGTTAGGGGTACAACTAGCTCTAGAGGGGTCTAGAATCGCACTTATGCACAGGGAGTCGACAAAATTTGGAAACTTCACCTGGTGTGGTCATAGGTACACTGTTCAAATTTTCACATAATGTATAAGCATTAAACCCTGGTTCTACACTATCATATATCACTCCACTAGTTGCTAGAAAGCTTAAGAGAATGCCCAAATTATTGAACAAACCATTTTAAGTGTCTACACCAACTGGTGAATCTATTATAGTCAGAAGAGTTTATTATGACTATGTAGTAACTATTTGTAATCATGACACATTGGTTGACCTCATTGAGCTAGAAATGGTAGAATTTGATGTTGTTATGGGTATGGATTGGTTAGCTTCTTGTTATGCCACCGTGGATTGTCGAACTAAGAAGGTGTACTTTCATTTTCCAAATGAGGCAATTGTTGAATGGAAAGGCAATGTTGGGGCACCAAAAGGTTAGTTTATCTCTTACTTTAAGGCTAGAAAGATGATATCCAAGGGGTATATATGTCATTTAGTTAGAGTAAGGGATATAGAGACAGAATCACCAACTCTTCTGTCAGTTCTAGTAGTAAATGAATTTGTTGATTTGTTACCTGAAGAACTCCTAGGCTTACCTCCTAAACGAGAAATAGATTTTGGTATTGACTTACTTCTAGGAACTCAACCTATTTCTATCCATCCATATAGAATGGCCACAGCAGAATTGCATGAATTAAAAGAGCAGTTAAACGATTTACTGGATAAGGGTTATATAAGAGCAAGTGTATCTCCCTGGGATGTACCAGTGTTATTTGTATGCAAAAAGGATTGTACCTTGAGAATGTGTATTGACTATCGACAATTGAATATGGTGACAATTAAGAACAAATACCCGCTCTCCAGGATTGATGATTTATTTGATCAGCTACACGGTGCCAACTGCTTTTCAAAAATTGATTTGAGATTAGGTTATGACCATGTGAGGGTGAAGGAGCAAGATATAACCAACACAGTTTTCAGAATACGCTATGGTCATTTTGAATGTCTTGTTATATCATTTGGGCTAACGAATACACTAGAAGTTTTTATGGATCTGATGAACATGGTATTCAGGCTATTCTTAAATGTTTTTGTGATAGTATTTATAGATGACATTTTGGTATATTCAAGATTAGAAGAGGACCACGCATATCACTTGCGACAGTTGTTACATACTCTTGGTGATCGAAAGTTGTATGCCAAATTTTCTAAATGTGAATTTTGGCTAAAGTTAGTAACATTTTTGGGTCATATTGTGTCTGATGAGGGAATAAGGGTTGATTCACAAAAGATAGAAGCTGTGAAAGGTTGGCCAAGACCCACAACACCCATGGAAGTTCGGAGCTTCTTAGGCTTGGCAGGTTATTATAGGAGGTTTTCTTGAAGGTTTTCCTTCTATTTTTGCACCTCTAACAAAGCTGACACATAAGGCAATCAAGTCCCAATGGAATGATGCATGTGAAAGGATCTTCCAGGAGCTGAAAAATAAGCTAACTTTTGCACCTGTCCTAGTACTTCTGGAAGGTAATGAGGGGTATGTAGTGTATTTGCGATGCTTCAGGAATTGGCTTAGGATGTGTATTGACACAAAATGGTAAGGTAATTGCTTATGCATCCAGACAGCTACGGCCACATGAGAAAAACTATCCAACACATGATCTTGAGCTAGCAGCAGTTGTGTTTGCTTTAAAAATATGGTGCCACTATTTATATGGAGTTCATGTTGACATATACTGATCATAAAAGCCTACAGTACATCTTTAAATAGAAAGATCTAAACTTGAGATAGCGGAGATGGCTAGAGCTAATAAAGAATTATGATATTGACATACTGTACTATCTAGGGAAGGCAAATGTGGTAGCCGATGCTCTGAGTCACAAGGTAATCATAAATACTAGTGATCAAGCTGCGGTAAATCAAGGAATAACCAAGGATCTATGTCAGCTAGCCAATTTGGGGGTTCACCTTCTTGAAACTCCAAAGGAAGGGGTTAGTGTGCATAATGCTGCAGAGTCTTCATTGGTAATAGATGTAAAAGAAAAAAACAGTTCGAGGATCCTATTCTACTACAGCTAAAGGAAAAAGTGAGTGAGGGTATGATAAAAGGCTTTGACCTTGCACAAAATGGAGTACTATACTGTCAGAATAGATTATGTGTGCTTGATATTAGTAGCTTAAGAAGGAGGATAATGGAAGAAGCCCATCATTCTCGATACTCCATCCACCCAGGGTCAACTAGGATGTACCATGGCCTGAAGGGAATGTTTTGGAGGGGAGACATGAAAAAGGACCATGCAGAATTTGTAGCTCAATGTCCAAATTGCCAAAGAGTAAAAGTAGAACACCAAAAGCTAAGAGGTTACATGTAGTATATAGAACTTTCAACATGAAAGTGGGATATGATTAATATTTATTTTGTTACAGGCTTGCCTTGCTCATCTCATAAGTTTGACTCTATATGGGTAATAGTTGACAGACTCACAAAGTCAGCACACCTCATACCAGTCAGTAGTGATTATATAACTGAAGAATATATGAAGATATACCTAAAAGAGATAGTCAGGCTACATGGAGTCCCAATCTCTATTATATCTGATCAAGGAGCCCAATTCACTGCAAAGTTCTGGAAGTCCTTCCAAAAGAGTTTAGGAACACAAGTGAATTTGAGTACAATTTTCCACCCTCAAAAAGATCGTTAAGCAGAACACATCATTTATACACTTGAAGATATGTTACGAGCTTGTGCATTGGACTTTAAAGGTAGTTGGGTGGACCATTTTCCACTTCTTGAGTTTGCCTATAACAATAGTAACCACGTGAGTATCAAAATGGCACCTTATGAAGCTTTGTATGGAAGGAAATGTAGATCACCAATTAGGTGGTTTGAAGAGGGTGAGACCAACATACTTGGGCCAGATCTAGTATAATAAGCCATAGAAAAAGTTAAAGTGATACAGCAGCGACTAGAAATAGACCAAAGCCATCACAAATCATATGCTTCGTCAGGAGAAGAGGACTAGAATTTTCAGTAGGTTATTGAGTATTTCTAAAGTGTCTCTAATGAAAGGGGTTATGAGATTTGGTAAGAAGGGAAAATTGAACCCACATTACATAGGGCCATATCAGATTATTAAGAAGGTTGGGCAAGTTGCATATGAACTAGAGCTACCCCAGGAGCTTTCAATGATTTATCTAGTTTTTTATGTCTTAATTCTTCGAAAATGCATAGGTGACCCATCCCATATTCCTCCTATTGAGAATGTACAGGTTACAGAAGATCTCACCTATGGAGAAGTGCCTACTACTATTCTAGATCATCTTGTTAAGAAGCTAAGGAACAGAGAAATAACTTTCGTTAAAGTACTTTGGAGGAGCCAGCAAGCAGAATATATAATATAGGAAGCTGAGGATACGATGAAATTGAAATATCCTCAGCTATTTGAAGCTAAAATGAAAGTTTAACATACAGAATTAGGACACTAATAGGTATGTGGTAATTGAATACTTAATGTGTTGTTAAAGTTTGTGCAAGTAGATGTTTCAATTCGGCTAAGCTTACTAATTGTCCTAACATTCGAGGATGAATCTTACTAAGAGGGGGGGGGGAGGATGTAACACCCCACACCTTACAATACTATTAGAATAGAAATGAATCAAGACATGATTTGGTCAAACTAACGCTAATTTTCAAAAGTGCTTGAATCTGGTGTTAATGGGCTATATGTGCCTCTAACGCTTAAAAGGGTCAAGTGTATACGTGTTTTGTATCAAATTAAGGAGATTATGGCCTTAAATGAAGTAAAATAATTGAAGTGCTTGTAAGACTTAGAAGTTAGCCGGTGAGTCACCTACTTGCTTAGCTTAAAATAACTAGTTAAACGGTAATGAGGCTCGACGTCGAATTTGTCTAAGTTTGATTATGAATTAAGTTCGTGTTAATTGTGTAACTTTGGCACATGTTTTAGTACCACAAATGGACCATATTTGCATCCCAAGAAGTATAATAAAAAGGTCCTAAAGATATCACAATACACTTAGCAAATTGGGCCTAAAACTAGGTAAGTGAAAGCTGAAAATAGGCAGCCCAAGTCCATCAAGTTGGTGCTCCAAAAAGGCCCAAATTTGAGGGCCAATCTGGTGGATAAGCAACTTGATTATGGTATAGGATGGTCAGGAAGTCAAGAGATAGTCAGCATAATATGCCTATATAAAGGGCTCCAAAGCTGCTCCACAAGTTATTATTCACTTGAACACAGAAAAATCAGATTTGGTCTCTAAGTTTCCTCTCAACTTTTCTCAACATTGTGTAGCAGACAAACCACTTCTTTAGGGTTCTTAAGGAGCCTCTACACATGAAGACAAAGGTTAGTAATTATAGTTGTGTGTTTAGTATAGTTTTATCATGAGAAATAAGGAATAGATGCTAGCTACACTTGCTGAAATTGATTGGACAGATTCTGCGCAGAAAGTTGTTGCACCTTTTCCTTTTTGTTTTGGTGAGTTATCTATGGTTTTTAAGTTATATTATGAAGAGAACTTTGTGCTGTTAACATGGTTTGAGTTATAAACATCACCGTAAGGTTGCTTCCCTGATTTTGGTTTCATTTAACAAGTGCATTTTATCAAGTTATCTTAAGCATTATGTCGATTGAAACTTGCAGGCTGTTGTGTGTAAAGATATTCGCTCATGTACTTCATGACTTCTTAAGTGATGTTATAGTACTGTTTGATCCCTATGCATATGTGTAAATGCTGCTAGAATAGTTTGGTTAAAGTTGGAATAGGTTTGGATTTATCAATGTCGAAATGTAGCAAAGGAAGGTAACGTTATGCTGTCCATTTTTAGATTGTGTGGAATTGTGATATGTTGTGCTTTATGGGCTGTTGTAAGGCCATTATGGACTTAATAGAGTCCATACATGATGTGTACATGCTAATGTGTATTGGAAAATGCGATTTGGGGAGGAAAGGTTAAAGGAATACGCCCGGGTTTATAAACACCTGCTTGCTGCCCATGTATTGTTTTCTTTTGTGATTGAGATGCAAGTTGTATCTATTGGCTATTAATACTACTTTTACCTTATTATGTTGTAAAGAAGTATTTGGAGAAAGGGAAGGTTATCTCGAGATAGTAATGAGGTCATACAACGAGGTATGTAAGGTTATTTGATTTTGTATCACTTGGCATAAAACATAGCTCTCTCCTTGGTACATAAAGGCATTCACCAACTCCAACACAACTATTAACCATGTCTCCACTCTTGTACAGGTTCACATGATTTCATACATAATCACCTTTAAAACTGCATACATGTTTGGATACCAAGTTACATGAGTTCTTGTTCTGGAATAAAGTTCACAAGTTGTACAATTCATATGCATTTTATTATTTACGTAACGTACTCTTTTCATTGTCATGTTGTCTTGTGTGATTATCCATATTTCACATGTTACCTATACAGCCATACATCTCCCTTATTATGGCCAAAAAAAGAATCATCTCAAAGGTAATTGAAAGATACAATATATAGTTGATGGGTGGAGCCCGAGGGGGTTCAAAAAGAACCTAGCATAGCGACGATCCCAATATAGGTGATGGGTGGAGCCCGAGGGGGTTCAAAAAGAACCTAGCATAGGGATGATCCCAATACAATTGATGGGTGGAGCCCAAAGGCGTTCAGAAAGAACCTAGCATAGGGACAATCCCGATACAGTTTACCAATGATCAGTTGGTCATTTGATTACAGTTGTGCACAGATTTTACAGTATAGATTTTATAGTAAAGGTAAAGTGATATAAAGGATATAAAGTACATGATTCCACAACATAACTAAGGGTGGTCCCTGATCTTCCACAGTAGTATGGTTTTATTTGAGTTGTTGCTTTATATATAGTATATCCTGCCTTACATACTCAGTACATTATCCTGTACTGACGTATCTTACAGGGGACCTACAGTTCATGCTGCAGGTACAGGTGCTAGTAGATCTCCCCAGTAGGAGTACAGGGATATTCAGCTGTTGTCATCTAGCTCTAGGTTGCTTTGTGGATTTGTACATGTCTAGGGCTTACATGTTTTCATTGCACAGTTTGTTGAGGCGGGGCCTATCCCGACCCTTGGTAGATGTTTTTCTTTATTTAGAGGCTTTTTAGACTATATAAAGCACAGTGAAGACATGTCTCGCACTTTAGACAGCGCGGCCCCAACGGCCTAGTCATATGCATTTCCTTTTGGCTTGTTATCACTGTTTATCTTCTTAAAGGCATGTCAAACATAAAACCCCTTATAATATGTACAAAACGCATATAGTCACAGGTTGGTTCTCCCGAGCCTTATCGGCAATGGGTGCCGATCCGCCTTTTAGGGCATCAATCAATTTTGCCCCATGATCAAGATTATGAAGTTAGATTTTGGATATTATTTACAAATTTTGAGATATATAGAAATTATAATTCTGGGCAATTTCGAGGTACATTATTGGGCACTTTTTGTGCTCGTCTCAGCGCACCTCAACACAAGCAAAAAGCCTATATGGAGGGTGGATGGTGTAAGGGTCAAACACAAAAATAAGTAAGTGATTGGTCATATGTAGAAAAAGGAAAAATCATGTACTGGGTGGAAGAAAATTAAATGATGCCTTATTGTATGATACAAGGCAAAAATATGAAGTGTAAAAATAAGGCAAATAGCTAAAAAATGAAAAGAACACATCCAGAAAAGCTTGAAATTGGAAAAAAGTAGAAAAAGGCAAAAGTAACAGAGTTGATAGGGTAAAACTATAGAAAAATGCGGTGATAAAGAGGGTCTTTTGTAACTTTTTTCCCATAATATCATACTAAAGCCCTCTCAGCCTATGATACAAGCCTAGAAAGTCCTAACGTGATCCTAGTCTAGTTAGTTGAAGGTCCGGGTCATGAGTATAGGGGCAAGACTATAGTATTAGACATTACTCATGAACATCTTTTGTGAGAGTGAGTGATCTTGTATAGACCCAAGGTTAAAGATGAAAAAAATTGAGTGTCAGATATTGGACTTATTTCTGTGAGGGAACTTGTATTGTATTGTTAGCAATAGACTTGTTCTGTGATTATGGATTGTTGATAATACCTTGCCTGTCATAGTTATGTTGTCACATACACTAATGATTTGCACATATACCCAATCAAAAAGTTATAAGCATGCTTTCCCAACCTTTCCAACCCCATATGAATGAATTAACACCAAAAACATGAACACGTATTGCCAGAAGCAAAATTTCAAAGCACTTAATCAATTCATTTCAAATGGTGAGTGATTGCATAGGTGTCAAACACATAATTCAAGCATAAAATGCAACTACTACACCAAATTCTTAGCCTCAACCCATGTTTTTGCATTGACAACCACAATTCAATTATCAATCATAACAATTTGCACAAATAGAATTGTGCCTAAACTAACCATAGCCGAAATAAATTTTCAACCTAATCACACATTAATTGTTAAATAAAATGTTCTTTTAAGAACGAAAACTGACCAATTTGAGTAGTTAATTTGTAGAAATTGAAAGAGGTAATCAGACACAAGAAACCCTAGGCTGCCAAATAATCTTTCCAAAAAATGGTGGTGGTGCTACCGTTGGTGGTCGGAATGTTTTGAGGTGGGGTTTGGCTAGGTAGATTTAGTAATTAGGGAAAGAAATGGGATTAAAATATTTTAACCCCATTATTTATAGTTTGATAGAGTCAGTCAAAAACTAATGGGCCTAGACTCAACCAAACCCCAATTATGAGCGTACAGTATTTTATAACGTGTAGATCATGGTCTCGCAACATATCTGAACCTTAGTTTTGACGCCTCGGTTTCATTGACCAGTCCACAAGTCATAGAGTATTGTACAACTCACACAATTGGTCGTACAAGCCACAACACTTAGTTAAAACTTAGAAAACTTACCTAGGGTTGACAAGTCCTACTCATGACCCGTAGTTTTATCTATGGGTCATAAAGTTGGCCTGTGGACTAGAGTGCAAAACTTATTTTCTCATTTGAAGTATCTATAAGATGGTGTATGGTCATAGAGCGATGTACTACCCATGGACCTAGTCGTAGAGGCACTTCTTTGTGCCTTTTCAGCCAAAGATGGCTGCCCTAGCCATGTACCTACACATTCTTCATAGAACACACTATTACCCTACATGTAATGAGCTAAATGTCCTAAATTACAATGAAAATGCAAAAAATAAAACTACCTATAAGTCCAAAAACTAAAAATAATAAATCTACAACTACAACTATTACATCCAAAGCCTTGAGTTGACTCCCAAGTAGTGGTTGATTTATTGTTGCGACATGACTTGGACAACTTGACAACTTAGACTTCACCAAGTACCCAAACCTCATTCTTCCGATCATCTGGCCTCTTTATAAACTGAAAGATATAGATGACAACTTCTTCGTTGTTCAACCATAACCTAAGTTGGCCGGCTTCAATATCCATGATTGCTCGACTAATGGCTAGGAAAGGCCTTTCTAAGATAATTGGGATGTTGAAGTTGACGTTGCAATCTAGGATCACAATGTCTATGGGGAATATGAACTTCTTAAATTTGACAAGCACAATATAAAGTATCACAACAGGCTTCTTCACTATGCGATTAGCCATCAACAATTGCATGCTCGTCAGAGTAGGAGCTCCAAGTCCTAACTTCTTGAAGACCTAAAAGGGCGTTAGTTAATGTTGGCTCTGAGATCACACAATGCCCTTGCAAACTCCATATCTCTAATGGTGTATGGTATGGTAAAACCACTGCATCTTCTCACTTTTGAACTAAGGACCTCATCGCAATTCCACTACAATGTTGAAACACTTGGGAGAGATCCTAACTCACAGTGCGCTTCTTCGTAACTAGTTCCTTTATGTACTTTACATACCCTGGCATCTTTTCCATTGCCTCAATGAGGGGAATGTTCATCTAGAGTTGTTTCAGTATGCAGAGAAAGTGTTTGACCTTTCCCTCCTACTCTTTCTTCTAAATTCTCTGTGGGATAGGACGAGAAGGCCTAGGAATATGTTTCAGGTTCTGTGGTGCATCTTCAGTATCACTCACCACATCCTTGCCATGATCAACTCTATTGTCCGCATCCTTTACCTTAATTGTCTCCTCTCAAATGTCATCCTCATTAACTGCTATGGGACAATGTATGGTACTCTTGCTACCACAAATAGTAACCACCATGCGCTACCCTTTTGTCTTTTTATTTTGAATTGTGTTGCTAGGCAGTGTACCCTTCTGACACTAGTTAAGTTGTGTCATGACCCAAGCCTAAGGCCTAGATATGACATGACAAATGAGAATTCCGAAGACAACCCAAAGAAGCCTCTTGATCATAACATGCACACATCCTTGGTTGTGGAAGTAAAATAGACAAAAACAAGAGATATAATAAAAAGGGAAATGGGACTAAGGGAAATCTTGATATTCATAAAAGCATAAAGAGTCAAGCTCATTGAATAAGTACATCATGATATCCAACAACACCTCTAACATAGAATAGAGCGTGGGCCAAGACATTTTCTGGGCTCACCCTCATAATAATAAGTGTTCAACATAAAGAAGTCTCAAAATACATAAAGTAAGGTAGATAGTGTCCTCTAACTTGAGGACTCAACAATGCTTATCACCGAAGTACCAAACTAGCCATATGGAGGATGATCGAAAGGATATCAAATCCCTACATGGTAATATAAGGCTAGCATAGAGTATACGTTAGCATGTTTGATTGTGATGTGTATGTAGGATGCGATGCAACAAAACATAAGCTAATATAGTTAAAATGCATAATCATAAGGAATAGATATATATTATCAATATGACATGCATGATCAATGCTCATAACAAAACATGCTTGTAAAATATTAATCTAGCACAATATATATATACATAGCATACAGATGTGGGAAGTGAACTCAACCGGCATATACGAAATAGCTACAACTTGGAATCCAAGACATGACAACCCCTCAGTAAGGTGGACGGGCATGACACCCCCCGGCTAGGTATGGTCAACTTGCTAAGGCAAACTAAACATGATAGCATGACAATATGGATCTACCAGTATAGCAAAGGTAATAATCACAATCCTATGGTGGCACATAGTTTAGAGACAATAAAATTTATATAACTACCCCTTGAGTTAAGCCGCCATCTTAAGCCTCAATCGGTGCTAAGTCCAGTCCCACATAATACTTGAAATAATCATAACTTGTATAACTTGTAAGAAACATGGGAACATGACATAAGTAGCTATTGAAACATGCTTAACCTCTAATAGTGAGCCTAAATTGAACATGAGAGCGGATCATAATCATACATGAACCCTTGCTTTAACATGAATGGCTCACAAGATGTAAAATCTATAAATAGGGCTTAATTCGATACTTGTAAAATCATAGATATTTTCATGAGTTCAATTCATGGTTGAAAAACCTTAATTATCATATAACCACTTGACTTGACAATCATGTAATAGATCATCAATAACTTGAGAATTCTTGACTTGACATTTTGTCAAACACTTGGTGGGTTCATGATACTAGTTCAAAATTATGCCATTCAAGAGTGAAATAAGATGAGTAAACTCAATGCAAACATACCCTCAAATATGTAATAAAACCCACAAGTAAAGTACCAATATCAAAACTGATAATAGATCATAGTTTTATAGATCAAAACGTGCATAGTCTCAATAAACAAAGATCAACTAATAGTATAAAGTTGAAATAGATACTGATGCATAGTCAAACAACATTTCATAAAAACCCTAACATGATTTATGCTCATGATCCATAATAAAACATACCCATAGGTAATACAACTTGAAAACATGCAATTTTCAAGAAAAGGGAAGGTTGGGCTCCATAGGTGAAACGACCCAATGGATGAAACCCACAAACCTCAAACATGGGTTTTCTTGATATGAGCTTGAAGGAAACTTAGAGGTTGAAGTGAATCCTTGAGTTCCAAAGTTAAGCTTGAAATCCTTGAATTTGGAATAAAATATTGGTTTAAGTCTTGGAGAGGTTTTTGTGAGGGTTTTAAGTAATATAGAGTTTAAAAATGGCTAAGTATGGGTAATTTCACATTTTAGTGGGCATGAGGCTATGATCTCAATTCCCTTGGGTGCATAAGAAAATTAAAGAAAATTTTCTACTAGTCGGCATCTGGTCTGTAACATGGAACCACCACAAAGGAGAAAATAACGTTGCTCCTCAACCCTAGTGCGTCGCGGCCAGTGCGCGAATGCTCTTCGGAAATAAAAAATTAACAAAAATTATTTTTCACTATCAGTCCTCTAAAATATGGATTATACTCATATCCCACTCAATTTTGTCCCCTAGTCGATAAAATGAAGTCAGATTTTCAATATCACACAAGATTTTTGAGATATAAGGAAATTACCATTATAGGCATTCCAAAGCACATTTTTGGGGTATTTTAATATCTCCCCCTTGGGAATATTCGTCCTAAGAAGTAATCATGAAGATTTCAGCCCGATATTAATGCAACAAATGCAATTAAACATCATTTTCAAAAAGGCTTCAACATGAAAGTCAAAAATCACCATAAACTTGTTACCATAAACATGAATGCATACAAAATTACATTAGGGCTGAAACTTATGACATGAAATCATATAGGAGACTCAAATTAGTACCTTTAGCTTGAGTAGAGTGGAAGAGATATGGGTATCATTTTGCCATGTCTACCTCGACTTCCCATGTGGCCTTTTTAACTTGTTGATTCCTCCAAAGGACTTTGACAGAAGCTACATTTTTGTTTCCCAACATCTTTACTTGTCTATCCAAAATTTCCATCGAGACCTCCTCATAGGTCAAATTATCTTCTACAGTACCCACAAACTCTAAGGGCACTATAGCACTTGGGTTACCCACGCACTTTTTCAACATGGACATATGGAAGACCAGATGAACCATATTCATCTCTATAGGCACCTCCAAATCATATGAAACCTTAACTACTCTCCTCAAAACTTTATAAATACCCATAAAACTTGGGATTAATTTCCCTTTCATGCCAAAACGAACCACATCCTTTATGGGTAAGACCTTTAAGTAAACCCAATCACAAACCTTAAACTCAAAATCTCTTCTCTGCACATTGGAGTAGGACTTTTGTCTACTTTGGGCTATTTTCAATCTCTACCTTATCAATCTCACCTTCTCTAAGGACTCAACGACCAAATCTAGACGTAGCAAAGTCATTTCCCCAACTTCAAAGGGAGCCAGACCATTGCTTGTATGGTAGCTATAATTGTAAGCAAACTCAATAAGTGGAAGATGTTCACCCCAACTACCCGTAAACTCTAAAACACAAGCTCTAAGCATATCCTCAAGAGTTTGAGTAGTCCTCTCGGCTTGACAATCCACTTGAGGATGAAAAGCCAATCTAAGCTTTATCTTGTTACCAAGACCTCTTCGGAATGACCACTAAAAATGAAAAGTGAATTGAACACCATGATCCGATATAATAGGCAAAGGCACCCCATACAATCTAACCAACTCATGAATGTACAACTTGACATAATTTTAGCACCATAAGTGGTTTTGATTGGTAGAAAGTGAGTCGACTTCGTTATTCTATCCACAAAAATCCAAATAGAGTCATAGTGTTTCCTAGTCTTAGGCAACCCAACCCCAAAATCCATGTTGATCTCTTCCTACTTACAAGTAGAAATCCCTATGTCTTAGGTTAGGCCACCCGACCTTTGATGTTTGGCCTTGACTTGTTGGCAATTGTGAGATCTGGATATGAACTTGGCAATGTCCACTTTCATACCACCCCACCAATACTCCTCTCTCATGTCTCTATACATCTTTGTAGAACCAGGGTGAATAGGATAGGATGAATTATGGGCCTCCTTCAAGATCAATGCCCTTAAGTAATTAATATTAGGCACAAACAAACTACCTTTGTAACTAAGTGCACTATCTCCACCTTGGGAGAACACCTCCACCTTACCATCTTTTACTAAGGCCTTCAACTCTAACAAGGTCGGGTCAAGATCTTGTTTTGCCTTTACCTCCTTAACCAAAGAAGATTTAGAACCATCAACAACCACTATACCACTATTTTCAATTTCATCAAACTAAACCCCCAATCTAGCCAACCAGCGAACTTTTGTAGCCACCTCTTAGTCACCACTATTAACATCTACTAGACTACCCATAGACACTCTACTTAGAGAATCAGCTATAACATTAGCTTTGAAGGGATGTTAGTATGCACTAATATCATAATTTTTAAAGAGCTTTACCTACCTTCTTTGTCTCAAGATAAGATCTTTTTCGACGAACACATATTTGAGACTTTTATGGTCGGTAAACACATCAACATGAACTCTATACAAATAGTGATGCCAAATTTTCAAAGCAAACACCACGGTCGCCAATTCAGGATTGTGGGTAGGCTAATTATTCTCATGCACCTTAAGTTGAATAGAGGCATATGCTATCACCTTGCAATTTTGCATCAAAACACAACCCAAACTAATTCCGGAGGCATCACAATATACCATAAACCCCTCCAACCTTTCCAGTAGAGCCCAGATAGAAGGGTAGACAAACTTATCTTTCAAAGTTTGGAAACTCTTTTCACATTAAATGATCTACATGAATTTTGCCTTGTTTTGGGTCAACTTAGTCATAGGAGAAGAAATAGAAGAAAAACCATTCACAAACCTCCAGTAGTAACTCGCCAAACCCTAGAAAATTCTAATATCTAAAGGAGACAAGGGTCTAGACCAATTTCTAATCACCTCTATCTTCTTAGGATCTACCTTAATTTCATCACCCTACATCACATGCCCTAGAAAAGTAACCTCTTTCAAGAAAAATTCACATTCCTCATATTTGGCAAAAACCTTTTGTCTCTCAAGGTTTGTAAGACCACCTCAAGTGGATCACATGCTCTTCCTGACTCCGGGAATAAATCAATACATCATCAATAAAGACCACCACAAATATGTCAAGGTATGGTTTAAAGACCCTATTCATGAGATCCATAAATACAGTTAGTACATTAAACCCAAAGGACCTAACCATAAACTCAAAGTGCCCATACCTAGTCCAGAAAGTCAGCTTGGGAATATCACACTCCCTCACCTTTACTTGGTGGTATCCAGACTAAAGGTCAATCTTACAAAAGTCACTATCCCCTTGTAGTTGATAAAAAGTCATCAATCTTTGGTAGAGGGTACTTGTTCTTTATAGTAACTTCTTTAAGTTGTCGATAGTCAATGTACTTTCTCAGAGAGCCATTGTTTTTCTTCACAAATAACACTGGTACACCCCAAGGTGACTTACTAGGCCTTATGAAACCCTTCTCCAACAAATCCCTCAATTGATCCTCTAACTCCTTCAATTCCGCCAGGGCCATACGGTAAGGGGGAATGAAAATGGGTTGAGTGTCAGGAAGGAGGTATATACCAATGTCTATTTCCCTATCAAAAGGAATGCCAGGAAGCTCGTGGAGAAAGACATCAAGAAACTCATTAACAACCAGAACCGACTCAATAGGAAGGACTCTGGACTCAACATCCCTAACCCTCGTAAGATAATAGAGGAAATTTTTACAAAACAAATTTAAGGCTTTAAGACAAGAAATGAATCTACCCTTGACCACCACATCATGACTTTCCCACTTAAGAACGAGCTCATTAGGGAATTTCCATTTAACCCTATGGGTTCTAACAATCAATAGAAGCATAATATCCGTGCAACCAATCCATCCCAAGAATGATATCAAAACCCACCATATTTAATTCAACAAAATCTCAAGGAAAGACTTTATGCAATATGAACATGGGACAATTTCTATCGAATCTTTTCGCAATAATGGACTTACCAATAGGGGTAGACACTTTATAAGGTTCACACAATAATTCGGCATTCACATGAAGCATTTTGGGAAAAAAAGAGTAATAAAAGAAAGAGTGGCATATGGGTCTATCAATGCATAGATATCAAAATCAAAACCCTTTAACATACTGGTGACAACATCAGGCACCTCATCCACCCCTTGTCTTCCTTGAAGAGCATAGATCTACTTTGCCCCTTGGATCACCCCCTAGTTTGCCTCCCTTTACCCTTGGACCCATATTAGCACCTTGGCCTGTGACGACCATCTCTACCTTTGCTTTGAGCATGAGGACAATCAATAACCTTGTGACCCACTTCACCATAACCAAAGAAAGCATTACAGTTTGTCAATCATGGGCCACTATAGTTCCTACTATATCTTTGGCACATAGGTGAATCATCCAACAACCAACACATTGGAATCTTGGATTATCAATAACAAATATCTTATCATGAAGATTGAAAGACACTTTGCCTTGGAACTTATAGCCTTGAGGAAACTGGCCACCCTTGGGACCTTGGAAACCACTTTCAAAATAAGCCCTCTTGGACTCACCACTTCTTCTTTTTCTAAGTTTTTTCCCCTCTAGTTGTTCAGTGTGTATAATCAGATGGGAAAAATCCATATCACCTACTAACATGGTGGTATGACACTCCTTATTAACCAAGTCAGACACTGCAGACGAAAATTTGTTCATCCTTGATCTTGGTTTGGCAACCAATTGTGGAGCATACTTGGAGATTTTATTGAACTTGAGGGAATAATTCCTCACACTCATGGAACCTTGCTTAAGGTTCATAAAATCCATCTTTTAAGCATCACTTAGCTCGATAAGGAAGAATCGATTGAGGAATGCAACTTTGAATGCCTCCTAAGAAATAGCATCGTCTTCTCTCTTCTCCAATTTCCAGTGGTGTAAACCAAGTTTGAGCCACCCCTTTGAGTTGGTAGGCTGCCAATACCACCTTTTCCTCCGTATTGACCCCTATGATGGATAGCATCTTGTACAACTCATTTATGAAATCTTAGGGATCCTCATCTATCTTGGATCCATGGAACTCTGGTGGGTTCATTGTTGTGAAATCTCTCACCCTAGAAGCCAGAGTAGGAGCATGAGAGGCTCTGTCCCCTTGTTAAATTTGGTTGGTCATAGCAAGAGCCAACATTATAATAGCTTCTCTTAACTTATCTTGGCCTATCCCTCCTCCTTGAGGAGCACAAGGTACCAGTTGCTCCTCATGTATATAGGAACTCCTTAGTCTCTCTCTTGGAATCGGCATGATATAGAAGAGAAAAGAGCATTGCTAGGGGAAAAGACTTACACTTACATTTAAAGCACGCTATATACCATGAATAACTTAAACATTTCCTAAAATGCCTTATAGCCTCCTATTCATAGTTATGGTACGCTTCACCACCATGAATAAGACTCTAATCGATATATTGTGTTGGATTTCGAGGACTATTAACAATCTAGTGCTCTGATACCTAGTTTGTCATAGCCTAAGCCTAAGACCTAGATATGGTACTGTGAATGAGCTATCCGAAGACAAGCCAAACAAGACTCTTGATCGTAGCATGCACACATACTTGGTTCCGGAAGTAAAATAGACAACAACAAGAGATATGATAAAAAATGAAATGGGAACTAAGGGAATATTGATATTCATAAAAGCATAAAGAGCCAAGCTCATAACAGAATGACATAATAATATCTAACAACACCTCTAGCATGGAATGGAGCGGGGGCCAAGACATTATCCTTGCTTACCCTCCTAATAATAAGTGTTCAACATAAAAAGTCTCAAAATAGAAAGAGTAAGGTCGATGGTTTCCTAGGACTTGAGGACTTACTAATGCCTATATCCGAATTACCAAACTAGCCACATGGAGGATGATTGACAGGAGCTTCGGTCCTTACATTATAATATCATATAAGTATAGAGAACGCAATAGTACATTTGAATGACTAAGCATGTGGGATGCAATGTAACAAAACATAAGGAAATATAGTCAAAATGCATAATCATAAGCAATAGATAAATAATCTCAATAGGGCATGCATGATCAATGCTCACAATAAAACATACTTGTAAAATATTTATCTAGCACAATATATATATATAACACATATGTGGAAAGCAACCTCAATCAACATAGAGCAAGTAGCTACAACTTAAAATCCAAGGCATGAAACTCCCTCAGTAAGGTGGATGGGCATGACACGCCCCGGCTAGGTGTAGTCTACTTTCCAAGGCAAACAAAACATGATACATGACTAGACAGATTCACTAGTATAGCAAGGGTAATAATCATAATCTTATCGTGGCACATATTTAGAAACAAAAGACTTTATATAAGGACCCTTTGAGTCGAGCCCCCAACTTAAGCCTCAATCAATTCTAAGTGAAATCCCATGAAATATTTTAAATAATCATAACTTGCATAACATGTAAGAAATTTGGGAACATGACATAAGTAGCTCTTGAAACATTCCTGACCTCTAGTGGTGACCTAACTTGAACATGAGAGTAGATCATAATCATAAATAAACCCTTGCTTTAACATGAATGGCTCACTAGAGGTAAAATCTTGAAATGGGGATTAACTTTTTACTTGAAAAATCATAGATATTTTCATGAATTCAATACATACTTGAAAGCCCTTAATCATCATAAAGTCACTTAACTTGTAAACAACGTAATAGATCATCAGTAACTTGAGAATTCTTTACTTGACATTTTATCAAACACTTGTGGGCTCATGGTACTAGTTCAAAATTATGAAATTCAGGAGTGATGTAAGATGAGTAAATGCAATCCAAACCAACCCTCCAACATATAGTAAAACCCTCATGTAAAGTAACTTGAAATCCATCATCAAAACTCATAATACATCATAGTTTGATAGCTCAAAATATGCATAGTCTCAATAGACATAGATCAACTCATAACATAAGTTGAAAATAGATAGTCAGACATAATCAATCAATATTTCATAAAATCCAAACATGATTATACTCATGATCCATAATAAGAGATACCCATAGGTAATACAACTTGAAAAAATGCAATTTTCATGTAAAGGGAAGGTTGGGCTCTATAGGTGAAAGGATCCAATAGATGAAACCCACATACCTTAAACTTGGGTTTTTTCAGATGAGCTAGAAGTAAAATAAGAGATAGAAGTGAATCCTTGAGTTATAAAGTTAAGATTTAAATCCTTGAATTTGGACTGAGATATTTGGTTAACTCTTGAAGAGGTTTTTGTGAGGGTTTTGAGTGATATAGAGTTGAAAAATGGCTAAGTATAGGTGATTTCACGTTTTAGTGGGCATGGGGCTATAACCCTAATGCCCTTACGCTTATAGGAAAATTTAAGGAAAATTTTATACCAGTTCGCATCTGGTCAGCAACATGAACCCAAAGCGAAGGAGAAAATAACACTGCTCCATGACCCTGACGTGTCATGGCCATGGCACGGATGCTCTCTAGAAATTGAAAATTAGTAAAGTTAGATTTTGATATCATAAATAAATTTTAAGATATGATGACATTATGATTATGGGCATTTCGAAGCACATTTTTGGGGCATTTCAAGTTGATACTTGACCAAACAATTGAAAAAGTTGTTTGATTGTAATAGAATGAGACTCAATTTTCTGATTTATACTAGAGATCACATATTTTACCCCCTTAGTCTTATCATTTGTCTCAGCTTTCTTCAACAGGTAGTCAAACATTTGCTCAACACTAGAACTGCTTGAACCAGTGTCATGGTTGTGAGGTGGCACATAAAGACAATTTCTATAACCATCTTTGTGGTCCTAATCTGCATCTCTGTCTTGGCATCGATTCCTATCATAAAACGTTTTATGGTTGTTTCTAAAAATAACATCTTGATTAAAGTTCCCACCTTGGATTCTTTGGACTTGGGGACAATAATCCTAATTAGACCCTTGGGCGTTGGTCCGAAAACCCTCTATCTGACCAAAAATCAAACAAGTGTCCTTCTTATAGTAAGGATAATCATACATTGGTGTTCGAAGAGGTTGATAGATAACTAGATTGACTCATTCTTTATTTGGTTTCATTATCACCTACATACTTGTATGGATTCAAGCAAGCTCTTGCATGATCTCTTCATTTATTTTAGCTTACCTCGAACCGATACTAACAACACTTAATCTTTTGGTAGATCGACTATCTCTTTTCCCCATGAATGATTGGTCTGGACTACTATCTCTATTTTTTAGCAATGCTTCCAAATGATTAATCTAAGAATATGCCCCCATAACAGTATCAGCATAGGCTTGACTATTCTCATAAAGGGAATGGTAGAATATCTTTACCAAGGCATCATTAATAATTTGTTAATCCAGGGCACTCCTCATGAATTTAGTGAATTGCTCCCATGTAGTACTAATTGAGTCACCAGGATGTTGCTTAAAGTTATTGATTTGATCTTTCAACTTGAGCTGCTTCAATCTAGGGAGGTACCTCCCTAAGAAGGCCCTCCGTAACTCAACCCAACTGGTGTTCGAGCTCTGCAGGAGCTTAGATAGCCATAATTCTACATTTTCTATCATTGATATTGTGAAGACATGAAGTTCCATAGCATCCATAGAAAGCTTTTGTGTGCCCATAACACTCTTGCAGACACAAGCAACATTATATAAATGGCTACGTGGATCCTCTGTTGGTAGGCTAGTGGACAAACCATTGTTTTTAGCATCTGAAGCAACCCACTCGAAAAGATGAATGTTGCGTCTGTCGAAAGTGGTAGAAACACAATAGCTCCAGTCACCTCCATGGCCATAGGGTGTAGCTGCTTTTGATTCCACTAATGAGCGTTGGCATTGAAGTCCTGTGGCTGTGAAGCAATGCCCTCAAGAGGAGGTAGGTTTTCATTGTCAGCATTCTCATTCTCATGCTGGTTCAGAGGGCATTTGCCGTATTGCTTGCATTATGTTGAGCCATTATTCTCAGGTGTCTCTGGATCTTTGGGTCAAACGGGTTCAAGGGTAAGCCTCGACTTCACCTGTTAGGCATACACTACACATACACTGTGAAAGAAAACAAAAACAATAGAAAAATATAAAATGAGGAAAATAAGGATTAATTCCCAAATCACTTGATTTAGACAAGTCTAGTCATATTCCCTCGCAAAGGTGACAAAATCTTGATGTTGCCTAAGTTACATCTCCTTTTTGAGGCTAAAATGGTCATTGTCAAGATATAGAACCTAAAAAATATTAGGGTCGAACCTAGGTAATATGGTAGACATAGAAGAATTCAATTCTACAATGTGGGTTTATTAACAAATATGGAAAGAAACTAGGGTATTGTGTTACCCATGATTCCCTAACTTAGTATCACTAGATAAACAAATTATTTTCTAATGTGTAGCATGTAGAATGGTACGTTAAGTTCACCAAACACTTTGGCCCATGTGAGAGGCAAATTTCACTATGTGACTTGGTCCATTCCTGCTGTGTGACATTACTAACCCTTACCTAATGTCCCAGTACAACCTCCTCTTGGCCCAGTATAGTTGATTAGATGAGAATCATCAATCAAATCCCTTTACTTAATCTCTTTTCTTATTCATTATTACTATGGTCTGTTCAGTTACACTAGGATAACCTTAGACACCACTAAAGAACATGCAAAATTAAAGAGAATTAATTAATATATGCATGAATAGTTTTCAAGAATTATGAATTATTCGATTTTACCTTGTTAGTTCTTCGTGGGACCCATACCCCTTGTTGTGAATTTATCTACTTATGATTTGTGTAAATGCAGGACTCAAGAATTTTAATAAACATGATAGAGTACTTACACAATTAAATTAAGCACAAGAAAACGCAAAGCTTCAATGAGATTCACAAGATCGTAATTAGAACTTGAAATTAATGTATATAAGTGTTTCTCAAAATCTCAAATTTTTTTATCTCTATTCTCCCTACTTCTCCACAGAAAAATAACCTCAACTCCTATTTATAATGTTTAAAATACAAATCCAAAATAAAATAGGATAACTAGGTCGATAGGGTTCACGAGGAACTCTATGAGCCGTAAAGTGATTTACAGCTCATAGTCGGGCTTCTATATTTTGTTGCTACATTGATGGACTTCACTTCTACAACAATCGTCTATGGCCCATTAAAGATTCTACTGCCCGTAGTGGGTTTTGTCTAATGAAATTTCTACAAGTCTTCAATTTTTCATCCTTAGGGTACGAAACATTGTCTACGACTCATATTGTGTTCCATGAATTATTTGGATGTTCATTGACCAAACATCCAAAATCCACCCTTCATTGGATTTCCACACAAAATGTCCTTCAAGGCCCATAGAATACTCTATGGACCATAGAGGGTCTCGTGGATCCTCAAAATTAACAACTTCTACATATTTTGCCAAAAATCAGTGTCAACTCTTTGAGATACTGCAAAACTAACACAAAAACACATCAAACCCACTGACATCACATTAAGAAGACATAAAATTCCATTTTTTAAACATCAAAAGTGTTGTATTTTCACAGCACACGAACATACTTGACCTAAAATTATTGCTTGTCCTCAAGCGATGGACTCAATCTATATAAGTAGCACAGTAACACACAGAACTCAAACTAATGGCATACATCAGATCACGTTTAAGAACAGATACTTAAACCTACTTTTCAAAACATAATAAGATAGTAATCCAGCAAACCAATATAGACTAATGTATTCGAAGGTGTAACTATGACAAGCAAGGTACTATCAAAAAGCTACAATCACTGAATAAGCCTAATGTTAATAGTGCAATGCGAGTGCCCTTACAGAAAAAGCCTCATATCTTAATGTGCATGATGTTTCAATATATAATCTTGGGACTATGCAAAATCACTCACTCTCACAAAATATATTCAAGTAGCATGCTCAATACCACATTCTTTCCCCTATACTCATGATAAGACCTTTGAATACTAGGATAAGGATCAGTTTAGGGCATTTCAAGCTTGTAACTTAAGCTCGCGGGACTTTGGTATGATGTTTTGGGAACAAAGTGACTAAAGGCCCTCCTTGAAACTGTGTTTTTCTACACTTTTTCTCTACCAACTCTATTACTTTCATTCCATTCTCCCTTTTTCCTATTACAATCTTTTCTAGGTGCTTTCGTTTCATTTTTCAACCTTTTTCCTTGTATTGACACTTTATTTTTTTAGCTCATAACTAAGTCATCACTTATTTTTCTTGCATCTAGTACACACTTTTACTTCTTTTCCATGTAATATCAACTTTCCCTTTCATTTTGTGTTTTACCCTTACACCAACCACCCTCAAGTATGTATAATGCAATGCAATAAGAGATAGGCATCATAGGTGTAACGACCCCAAAAAGGGCTCAAAATATGCCTTGGAAGTACCCGAAATAATGATTTCCATATATCTAAAAATTTGTTCATTATTTCAAAGATTCAACTTCATATTCTTGTTCAAGTGGTCAAATTGGGTAGGGAATGGGTCTAACTCGAATTTTAGAGCAAACCATATCAAAATCTGAAAATCGTAAAAAATACTATTTAGGAGGGTTAACTTTGAAGGGGAATATCTCTTAGCACACAAAGATTGAGTGTCCTATCACCTACCAAATTACATTCCTTTGCATTAGCTTGTCAATGCACTTGGTTTTAGCTTATTCTGAGTTTGGATGAAGGATTTATACCCATTTTCGTAGAACTCATTTGTGCAGAAAATGTAAATTCCAAAAGGGTTTTTGCGTCGCTTCCACAATGCGCCCCTCTTGGTTTTTGTGCCTGTTTTAATTTTTTGGGTCTAAGACTTCTAAGTCTTGGGCCTAAGGGTTCTCACACTTGAAAATACATATACTTAGACTTATTTCACCTTATATCCTTAACATTCTCTAATATCCTTTGAAATAGTTAAACTCATATTTCACCCTAAATTCAGTCCCAAATACAAGACCAATCTTAAGTATTTCTTCAAGGGTTTCATTCAAGGTTCAAGTCTCCATCTTCAATCTCCTTCAAAGGTTCTCCAAAGCTAAGGTATGTGGTGTTAACCCATTGGGTCCTTTTGCCCATGGTGCCTAAGACTCCATTTTACTACTAATATTCAATGATTTAAAGTTGATTTCAAAATTTACGACTTGTATACTGAGAAATTTACTGCACAGTGATTTTAGTTCATCAAAGTATGGTTGTTTTAGCATGTCTTGAGCTCTAAATTTTTGATCTAATATTGGATTTGATGAGTGGTTTTGATGTGAATGTCTTAGGGGTGTTGCAAGGTATTGATTGATGGTTTTATTACAAATTTTCTTGCATGATTTTACCTCTAAATTAAATGGTCTTTTGCCCCTATTACACTTCCCCAAAAGTTTGATAAAATATCTAGCTAGAGTTACTTGAGGAATTGAAGGTCCAATGCATGTGTTATGATTTGAATGATATTATGATGATTATATGATAATGAAATGATGCATATATATGTATCCAAATCATGCAAAGTACCTATGGTATTGCTAGTGAATTGTTAGGTCCTCATGTTGTAGTATTCTTAGGAAAATAAGGAGTTCCTTCTTGATGGTTGAAATGTAATGGTTTAATGAGTTAGTTCTATGAAATACTTAATCCGAAAAGGGATTGGCTCCCATAAGGAAGGCCACTTAATTCGAAAAAGAATGGGCTCCTATAAGGAATGACACTTAATCCGAAAAGGAACGGGCTCCCATAAGGAAGGTCACTTAATCCGACAAGGGACGGGCTCCTATAAGGAAGGCCACTTAATGCTAAAAGGGATGGTCTCCCTTAAAGAATGTAGCTTATTCCAAAAAGGAATGGGCTCTCGTAAGAAGTGTCACTTAATTCGAAAAGTGATGGGCTCCCATAAGGAAGGCCACTTAATTCAAAAATGGATGAGCTCCCGTAAGGAAGGTTACGCCTCCAAAAGGTCTTATATTATTTCGGTTGAGGTTTCTTCTCACACTTATATATTATGATCTATGTAAGATGAATGACTTGCAAAGCATGTTTTATGTAAACATTAGTCATAACTGTCATTTGGATATTATGCTATCTATTGATTATTATTATGCATTTTTATTATGATGCCTATACCTTGTTGCATTGCTTCCCACATACTTAGTACATCCAAACGTAGTAATACATACTCTATGCCTACATTATGTCACTGTGTAAAAACTAGAGTCCAACTTGAGCAAACCCCTCTATGTGGCTAGTACAACTCCACTCTAGCTTGTTGGTGAGTCTTTCATCCGAGGATGTTACTTATGATCTCTTGCTATGTATTAAGATTTTCTCTCTTTTATTATGTTTTAACTATGAGGGTGAGTCTAATCGCTTTTTCTTGGCCTTAGCTCTTATCTCTATATAGTAGAGGTGTTGTTGGACATATGGTGTATCTATGTTATGAGCCTTGACACTATTGACTCTTGTTGCGTATGATATGAAAGAGGTTCCCTTAGACCCAATTCCCCTTATTTATATGTCTTACATTGTTTTAGATTGCTTCCACGAGAAAGAATGTGTAATGATATGCTATGATACTTGTTTGGAGTCCTTTTAGGTTCCCCATTGGCCGGTCACATCTAGGCCCTAGGCTTGGGTCGTGACAAAGATGGTATCAGAGCACTTGATTGATAGATCCTCAGTGTCTAACATACCGTGTCGACTAGAGTCTTATTCATGGTTGTGTTGGGCACCACAACTATGAGTAGGAGGCTATAAGACATTTTAGGAAATGTTTCTCTTCTTCATGGTTGATGTCGTTCTTTAGAACAGTGATAGGGTTTTCTCATCTAATGAATGTTGTTTGCTATTTAGGTTGATCATGCCACTTCAAGGAGGAAAGTGAAGGAAGGTATGTAGAAGGTTTTGATTTTGATTCCGAGTTTCACTATTTCTTATCTATTCTTTCAGTTGATTGTAGGCCTTATTGTGTGCCCAAGTGGTTGTGTAGATCTTTGGTGTCTATTCTTTTGGTTGGGTATATTATTGTTAGAAAGTTCATAGTGTTGACCACATTTGTATTGTATTAGGTCTTGCTTTGTGGCTTGTTGGATTTGATGTGATGAATTTTGATATTGTACTTGGGATGGAATAGTTGCATGCATGTGTATCTGCTTGGTGGTAGGACCCGTAGAGTTAGAATCCCACTTCCTAATGAGTGTGTCTTTGAGTGGGGGTTGATAAATGGTAGTAATGGAGGTAGGTCTATGTCTTTCCATAAGGTACAATTGATCTCCAAGGGGTTGCGTTTATCATCTTGTGAGAATTGGAGGTGTTGAACCTAAGTTGCTTTGTAATAGAATTATTGGTAGTGGTAGATGAGGCCTTGAATGTCCCTTTATAGTATTTAGGGTTTGAGGTCGTGTATTTGGTTTGACTAGTGCACTAGTTATGCCTATAAGTCTCATGAGTAAGATCTTTAGTCCCTACTCTAATAGCTTTATGGTGGCTTTGGTGATGATAATGTGGTTCGTTCCCTAAGGAGGTAATGCACGTTAGTCATTTAAGGGTGGGTGATGTCCCTAACTATCCTTTACGGACTAGGAGTGAGCATTTTGAATATTGGTGTAGTTGTTTGGTTAGATCATGCATCGGTTGTGTTTATGGGTTTCATGAATAGAGTCTTAAAACCCTACATTTATATGTTTGTGGTGGTCTCTAGTGAGGAGGTACTAATTTGTTTAGAGATTGTAAATTATTTGGGGGTAGTGTTGCATGTCTTTGATGATGAGGGGATTGGTTGCTAAATATGGTAGGTGTAAGTTGAGGATAATAAGAAGGTTGTTAAAATTCCTTAGGGATTATGTTATAAGTGTGCATTGGTTATTTCCGGTAAGGCCAGTGTTGTAGTTGGTGCTCTAGGTAGCCTAGTATGTGTGGATAATAGTGGTAAGGAGATGCCTAGTAGAGTCTATTGGTCGTTTAGATAGGGATTTAGGTTGAAGGAAGTTAACAATAGTAGTATAATATTCTTGATGATTCCAAATCTTCTTGGTTTAAGTGGACTAGATTAGGCAAAGCATTGATTCCCGCCTTATTAGAGTTGGAAGTTTTGGGTGAGACAATGATAGAGTGGAGGTTGTCTCCCAAAGGGGGGATGGCAGTTATGGTACTAAGTGGGTTAGGTGTATTTAAGATTGTCAATTGAGTTGAGGATTGTGGGTCCTCATAGAGCATAAAGAGAGGTTGGTAGGGTTGCATAAGTTTAGGAATTGCCTATTGTAAGCATATAATTTATCTGGTTTGTCATGCTTCTAGGTTGACGGGATGTGTTGGTGACCCTAATGCTATAGAACTCTTTGAAGTTGTGGGTGAGGTGGAGGATAAGTTTTCTTAGAAGGAGGTTCTGGTGGAGGTGTTGTACGGATGAGTAGAGAAATTGATTGATTGGTAAGATGTAGTGTTCGTCAAGGCCCTTTGGAAGAGTTATCTATTTGTATGTGTTTCTCGGAGAGCCGGTGTGGACATAGAGAAGCCGTATCAATATTTCTTTCAGTCTATTCAAACATATGATGACATGTCAAAACCTTTCTATGATTACAAGTGCTATTTTTAGCCCCTATGTCATTCATGTGCATTCATGTTTAAGTTGGCAAGTTTATGATGATTTTACACTTATGTTGAGATCTTGAGAACGGTGTTATTTTTAATGTAATGTTACATTCTTGTTGGGGCTAATTTGTTGATGATCACTCCTATCTTGTACGTCGCTTTTACATTCGGGGAAAAATGTTCCCAAGGAGGAGATATTGTAACGACCCCAAAAAGTGCCCAAAAATGTGCCTTGGAAGTACCCAGAATCGTGATTTTCATATATCTAAAAATTTGTTCATTATTTTAAAAATCCAACTTCATATTCTTGTTTAGGGGGTCAAATTGGGTGGGGAATGTCTAACCCAAATTTTAGAGAAATCGTATCAAAATTCAAAAATCGTATAAAATACTATTTAGGAGGGTCAACTTTGAAGGGGTATATCTCTTAGCACACAAAGAATTGAGTGGCCCATAACCTACCAAATTAAATCTCTTTGAATTAGCTTTCCAATGCAATTGGTTTCACCTCATTCCGAGATTAGATAAATGATTAATGCCCATTTTTGTAGAACTCATTTGTGTAGAAAATACAGATTCCCGTGGGGTTTTCATGTCGCCTCCGCGAGACGCCTCTGACGTTTTTGGTGCCTGTTTTCAATTTTTCAGTCCAAGACTTATAAATCTTATGAGTAAGGGTTCCAACACTTGAAAATACATATACTTAGCCTTATTTCACCCTCATATCATCCTTAACATTCCCCAATATCCTCTCAAACACTTAAACTCATATTTTAGCCTAAATTCAAGTCACAAAACTCAAGACCAATCTTAAGGATTTCTTCCAAAATTTTGTTCAAGCTTAAAGTCCCCATCTTCAATCTCTTTCAAGGGTTCTCCAAAGCGTATGTATGTGGTGTTGAACCATTTGGGTCCTTTCACCCATGGTTCCTAAGCCTCCTTTTTACTAATATTGGATGATTTAAAGTTTATTTTACATGTGGGTCATCTATGTTGAAAAATTTACTGCACAGTGATTTTAGTTCATGAAAGTATGGTTGTTTTAGCATGTTTTGAGCTCTAAATCTTGGATATAATGTTGGATTTGATGAGGGGTTTTGATATGAATGTCTTGGGGATGTTGGAAGGTGTTGATTGATAGTTTTACTACAGCTTTTATTGCATGATTTTATCTCTAAATTACATGGTGTTTTATGCCCATTACAACCCCCTCCAAGTGTTTGATAAAATGTCCGGCTAGGGTTACTTAAGAAATTGAAGGTCTAATGCATGTTTTATGAGTTGAATGATATCATGATGATTATATGATGATGCAATGATGTATATATGTGTCTAAATCATGTAAATCACCTATGGTACTGCAAATGAATCGTTGGGTCCTCATTTGTAGTATTCTTAGGAAAATAAGGAGTTTTTCTGTCATGACCCAAATATTTTGCATGATGGCACTTGCTCAATCCCACCAGAGAAAGTCAGCATTAATTCAAAAAAAGGTTAATAAATATGACGCACGTAAGCATTTAAAATAAATAAACTCAAACTGCAAATTTTCATAAACTTAAATCCCACCCAAGGACTGGTTGCCACGCATACAAGCCACTAGAAATACAGAAAATCAAGAAAATACAAGTCCAACTGTCCTTTTTCTCAAATAGAATAAGTACAGAAGAAATAGGTTCAAGAGAGTTAGCCAGATGTCAACAACTACCTCTCTTCATCTCCGGAGAATCCTCGACGTATAAGAAAATACTTCTCACTGTCCGAGTTCACCACCTACACGAGTGTAGAAGCGAGGGGTGAGTATTAAAAACCATGTGGTACTCAGCAAGTGGACTAATAAACACAAAATTAAGTAATATAGAATACCGGTACCCCTGACACTCCAATTACAACCTGCATATAGTCAGTCCAGTATAATAGTTCACAATCCGCATAGCATATAGTTCAATAATCATACTAACTGTCATATATTAATAATACCAGGGATCAAGTGCATTTATCACAAGTTTCACAAAAATACTCACATGTTTATAAATGATCAGGAGATAGAATGCAATGTGATGCAATGTCACATAATATGATGCATGTCTGTCCTAATGATACACATCCACTGATCATAAACATGCGTCAGTCAGAACTCATGGGGGCCACACATGGACTATGTATCCGTCGCGGTGTGCGACACGTCCCTCGAATCATAGTATTCATGGTGGCGTGCAACACGACCCTCGAATCATAGTATCTGTCGCGGCGTGCGACACGATCCTCGAATCATTATATCCTTTTTAATTCTCAATCTTTTTCATTAGCGGAAACCATTTCCCATTGGCTTTACATCTCTTTTTCTTGAAACATACAGTAGTCATATAGTAAATGCACAATAATCATGTTCATGGAAATAAAACAGACAAGATGCCCTTACAAATTCATAAATCATTCTCAACACCTCTCACAAAAAGTACAATATTCTATATACTTAACAAACGTTAAGAAATCCACTTGCCTTAGTCGAGTCATGGTCAACTTAACACTTTGGCCTTCCCTTTTTGAGTGGAATCCGTAGCCCCACAGTTTAGTCAAATAAATTATTACTATTTTAATTTATCATACCAACAGTAGTGAAAAATAATTTTGGCATCATATAGTTGTTTTCAACTTAATATATTTACATAATATTCTTATAATAAAGTACTTAAAAGGAGACGAAAATAAATCCATTTATATAAAATATCTTATTATAAAAGATTTAGAAAATAGGAGTAACTTACAATAAAGTTGTTGAAACTCCACACAATAAAACACCTCTGTTTAGCTTAATAGAACTCTCAATTCAAACACTCTCTATATTTTTTTTACATGTATCCTTCAAAACCCAGGCTTGATCGTTATATAGGCATTTGTTACGCCTGCTCCAAGTGGAGCAAAGGAATTAAAAACAATTAGTGGTATCACCACTTACACACTGCTGGAAGGCAAAACATATCAGTGGTTAATCCACTCAGGGAAGTGGACATTATATGGAGGTGATGTAATCCACTAAAAGAAAAGGTCGTTACATTATCCACCACTAAAAATCATGTCCGTCCTAAAACATAAATTAAAAGAAAGTACCTAAAGTTTCGAAAAGATGAGGATATATAGCCGGCATTTCTGACTCTTTCTCAAAAGTTGCTTCTCAAACTGGATGATTCTTCCATTGTACCTTTATTGAAGTGATCTCTTTGTTTCGAAGCTTGCGAACCTGCCTATCTGAAATAGCAATAGGCTCCTCCTCAAATGACAAGTCTGGATTCAATGCTACTGAATTGTATGAAAGTATATGAGACTTGTCAGGTACATACTTCCAAAACATAGAGACATGGAACACAGGATGTACAGATGATAAGCTAGGTGGCAAGGCCAGTCTATAAGCCACCTCTCCAACTCACTCTAAGATCTCAAATGGGCCAATGAATCAAGGGCTAAGCTTGCCCTTTTCCCCAAATTGCATCACACCCTTCATGGGTGATACCCTAAGCCAAACATGATCGCCTGCCATAAATTCCAAAGCTTGAACCCTTCTATCTGCATAATTATTTTGTCGACTCTGAGTAGCCAATAACCTATATTGAATCATACGAACTTTTTCCACAGTATCTCTCTGAAAGTCAGCATCTAGCAAGTCAGTCTTAGCTAAATCAAACCAACCAATCGGAGATCTACATCTCCTACCATACAATGCCTCGAAATGAGCCATCTAAATGCTAGAGTGATAACTATTATTGTAGGAGAACTCTGCTAAGGGAAAGTGTTGGTCCCAATGAGAACCAAAATCAATCACACATGCTCGAAGCATATCCTTCAATACCTGAATAGTCCACTCGGACTGTCCATCTATCTGAGGATGAAAGGCTGAACTCATATCTAGACGAGTGCCTAGACCCTACTGCAAGGCCCTCAAAAAGTGCTAAGTGAAAAGTGAACCCATTCGAAATGATAGAAATGCGCACACCATGCAACGTCACTATCTGATTAATGTAGAGCTCAGCTAACGTTTCTATCGTATACTTGACTTTGACAGGAATAAAATGAGCAGACTTATTTAATGGATCTACGACTACCCAGATAGAGTTATAACCGACCACGGTAGTAGGTAAACCTACCACAAAATCCATAGAGATTCGCTCCCACTTCCATGTACGAATGGGTAGCCTCTAAAACTCACCTCCAGGCCGCTGGTGCTCACACTTAACCTGTTGAAAAGTCAAAACATAGCCACAAACTCAGAAAATATCCTTCTTCGTATCACACCACCAATCGTGTTGACTTAGGTCAGAAAACATCTTCACTACTCCTGGATGGATGGAATAATGAGTACAGTGGGCCTCCTCAAGAATCAATCTAGTCAAACCACCTACCTTAGGCATACAAACTCGACCTCCAATTCTCAAAACACCATAAGAATCGAGCATTGCTTTATTAGACTCTCCTCTAATCACTTTCTACCTGATGAGACAAAACTTCTCGTTCTCAAACTGACGTTCTTGAATCTAGTTCATTAAGGAAGAATAAGCGTCAAGGAATGCAAGTATGACACCTTCATCAGAAAGTTACAATCTGACTAAGCTATTTTCCAAAACACTAAACATCTGTAGCCAAGGGTCGCTCCTCTACCCAAATGGAAGCTAGACTACCCATGCTAGAGGTTCTTCTACTTAAAGCGTCAGCCATAATATTTTCCTTTCCCAGATGGTATAGGATCGTTAAATCATAGTTCTTTAGTAACTCCATCCACCTACGCTGCCTCAAGTTCAGATCCTTTTAGCTAAAGATATACTAAAGACTCTTATAGTCAGTGAAAACCTCGCAATGTCCACCATACAAATAGTGATGCCATAGCTTAAGCATAAAAATAGCAGCCGCTAACTCCATGTCATGAGTAGGGTAGTTTTTCTCATGAACCTTCAATTGTCTAGATGCATAGGAAATAACTTTTCCTTTTTGCATCAATACCCCACCTAAACTAACTCTCGAAGCATCACAATACACCATAAAGTCCATACTTGCCTCAGGTAGCATCAAAATAGGAGCTGAAGTTAACAGGGTTTGAGTTTTTGGAAGCTCGCCTCACACTCCTCAGACTAATGGAAAGCTATATTTTTCTGGGTTAATCTAGTCAGTGGGACTGCGATGGATGAAAAACCTTGAGTAAACTGCCAATAATACCCAGCTAACCCCATAAAACTACGAATCTCAGTAGCTGAAGTTAGCCTTGACCAACCTTTGACAGCCTTGACCTTAGCCAAATCTACTCTGATTCCCTCTTAAGACACCACATGCCCTAAGAACACCATCGAATCCAGCCAAAACTCGCATTTGGAGAATTTCGCATATAATTTTTCCTCCCTCAACCTTTGTAACACTATCCTTAAGTGACTAACATGATCTGCCCTAGTCTTGGAGTACACTAGGATGTCATCAATGAATACTATGACAAAAGAATCTAAGTACGATCGATAAACCCTATTCATTAACTCCATGAATGCTGCAGGGGCATTAGTTAACCCAAAGGACATAACCAAGAATTCATAGTGACCGTAACATGTTCTAAAAGTTGTCTTAGGAATATCTGATGGCCTAATCTTAAATTGATGATAACCTGACCTTAAGTCAATCTTAGAAAATATAGCCGCTCCCTGAAGCTGGTCAAATAGGTCATTAAAACGAGGAAGAGGATACTTGTTCTTGATAGTTACTTTGTTTAACTGTATATAATCTATACACATCCTCATAGACCCATATTTCTTCTTGACAAACAATACCAGGGCACCCCAAGGTGACATACTAGGGCGAATAAATCCTTTACTTAACAGGTCTTGGAGTTGGACCTGTAATTCTTTTAGTTTAGTTGGAGCCATTTTATACGAAGGAATAGAGATGGGCTTAGTTCCTGGCTCTAGGTCAATGGGAAAGTCAATATTCCTATCTGGTGGAACACTTAGAAGGTCAGCAGGAAATACATCGTCAAACTCCTGAACCACAAGAATAGACTCTATAGAAAGTGGTTCAATACTAGTATCCCGAATAAAGGCCAAGTAAGAAAAACACCCCTTATTAACTAATTTCTGGGCATTAATGTAAAAGATAACTTTGCTAGGGTAGGAACCATTATGACCCTTCCATTCAATTTTCGGTACTCCGGGCATGGCTAAGGTTACAATTTTCGCATAACAGTCAAGGATAGAATGATAAGGAGAGAGCCAATCCATTCCCAAGATAACATCAAAATCTACCATATCCAGAATAATCATGTCTACCCAAGTATCATACCCAGCCAAAGTAACAAGACAAGATCGATATACCTAATCCACCACTAAAGGTTTTCCTACTAGTGTAGAAACATGCACAGGTACTGACATTTGATCAAATAATAAGTCAAATCCGGATTAAAAGTATGTAGACATATAAGAGTAGGTAGATCTACGATCAAATAACACAGATGCAGTCCAATGACAGACAGGAAGAATACCTGTAATGACTGTATTAGAAGCTTCTGCCTCAGGCCTCCCTGGAAATGCATAGCAATGTGGTCCCTTGCTACTTCCTATCTAAGTAATGACCCTACCCCTACTCTATGGGACTACGGAACCATCTGTTCCTCTACCGAGAATATGACTACCTCTGTATGTCTATGCTTGCCTCATCCTCTCTATGGTGGTGGTGCCAATGGTCTAGTCTAAACTAAAGATCTGTGGTAGGGCATGCCTTGTACCGCCGATAAGGGACGTTGTCGCATCAAGTGATCAGGATCTCCATACCCATAACAAAACCACTGACTCTGGGACTGACGTGCGGGTCCTGATGAACTACCATAGTTGTCTTGCCCTATAGACCCATGATGTGCCTGACCACCCACTGAAACAGGCAATGATGCATGAACTGGTCCTTGACGCTGCGATAAATAACCCTCTTTGTAGACCCCTTTACTTTAGATGAGATATCAAAAAATTGATCGGATCCACGAGCCCTTTTAGGGTCCCCAAATTCTTCTCTCTCCATTAGCTCTGTCTCCTTAGCAACACTTACAACAGACCAGAAAGACGCCCAACTTTAGACACCCTAAACATTGCCTGTCAAATAGAATAGGTCAATCCCCTCACAAACCTACAAACTTTCTCTGTCTCGTTGGGAATAATGGTTGTAGCATGTCCAGATAACTGGCAGAAATGGGTCTCATATTTAGTGACTGATAAGACATCCTGCCTCAGCCTCTCAAATTTCAACCGACTCTCCTCCCTTACACACCAAGGAACAAATCTATCATAAAAAGCGATAGAGAATATCTCCCAAGACACTGTGGGAGATCCCACAGGCAATGACCCTGAATATGTCCTCCATAATTCTATTGCTGGCCTATGATGTTGAAGAGTGACATATCGAACCCCGTGTGACTCAGCTAAGCCAACAGTATCTTACAACTCCCTACAAGTAGTCAGAAACTCATGAGCATCCTCTGTCTTTCCACCCTAAAAGTGAGGTTGCTTCAATTTTCTAAACAACTCATAGCAACGCTCTTCACTCTCAGTCAATGTAATCGAAGGTGCTCCCCGAACCTCAATAGCTGGTGTAGGATCAATCTCAACGAGGGTATCCACCGATGACTGTTCCACCAGATTATGTACCAATGGAACATGATGTAGGTCTGGAGTCTGAGATCTTCTTATAGTTTGAGAACCACCTGGCGTGACTCTCGCATTACCATTCGGACCAAAACTCTCAAGTACACTCAGCACCCTTAATAAAGTATCCTGCAGCAAAGGCGAGGACAATTGTTCTGAAGGAACCTGATTCCTTCTAAGGTCAATCATAGGATCTGAAGAGACCTCTCTAGCATGACCTCTTGCTGGTGCTGCTTCACGAGCACAACCTATGACTTGAGATCTACCCCTACCTCTAACTGGGGTTCCAGCAATTCCCTCAGCAGTAGCCTCACCTCTGCTAGCAGTAGTAGCTCTAGTCCTTGCCATTTGTTAAGTGAATATAGGTACAACTCATAACTAACAAAAACAACCACGCACGATAAGAGAGAATGAATAAAAAGAAGTTTCCTAACAGTATTCATCGCCTCTTAAAGATAAGTACAGACATCTCCATACGGATCCTCAAGACTCTATTTAGACTTGGCTTGTACACATGTGAGACCTACGAACTTAGGTTCTAATACCAACTTGTCACAACCCTAAAATTTGGCTTGATGGCACTTGCTCAATCCCACCAGAGCAAGTCAGCCTTAATTCAAGAAAAGGATAATAAATATGATGCGCGAAAGCATTTAAAATAAATAAACTCAAACTGTGAATTTTCATAAACTTAAATCCCACCCAAGGATTGGTTGTCACATGTACAAGCCACTAAAAATATAGAAAACCAAGAAAATACAAGTCCAACTATCCTTCTTCTCAAATAGAATAAGTACAAAAGAAATAGGAACAAGAGAGTTAGCTAGATGTCAACAACTACCTCACTTCGTCTCTGGAGAATCCTCGACGTATAAGGAAATACTTCTCACTGTCCGAGTTCACCACCTACATGAGTGTAGAAGCAAGGAGTGAATACCAAAACCACGCGGTACTCAGCAAGTGGACTAATAAACACAAAATTAAGTAATAGAGAATACTTGTACCCCTGACACTCCAACCACAACCTGTACATAGGCAGTCCAACATAATAGTTGACAATGCACATAGCATATAGTTCAATAATCATACCAACTGTCATATATTAATAATACAAGGGATCTAGTGCATTTATCACAAGTTTCACAAAAACACTCACATGTTTATGAATGATCAAGTGATAGAATGCAATGCGATACAATGTCACATAATATGATGCATGTCTGTCCTAGTGATACACATCCGTTGTTCATAAACATGCCTCAGTCAGAACCAATGGGAGCCACATATGGACCATGTATCCATTGTGATGTGCGACACATCCCTCGAATCATAGTATCCATTATGGCGTGCGACACATCTCTCGAATCATAGTATCCGTTGGAGCATGCGACACGACCCTCTAATCATAGTATCCGTTGCGGCATGCGACACGACCCTCGAATCATAATATCCTTTTTAGTTCTCAGTCTTTTTCATTAGCCGGAACCATTTTCCATCGGTTTTACATCTCTTTTTCTTGAAACATACAGTAGTCATATAGTAAATGCACAATAATCATGTTTATGGAAATAAAACAGACAAGATGCCATTACAAATTCATAAATCATTCTCAAAACCTCACACAGAAAGTACAATATTCTATATACTTAATAAAGGTTAAGAAATCCACTTGCCTTAGTCGAGTCATGGTCAACTTAACACTTTGGCCTTCCCTTTTTGAGTGGAATCCGTAGCCCCACAGTTTAGTCAAATAAATTATTACTATTTTAATTTATCATACCAACAATAGCGAAAAATTCTTATAATATATTTACATAATATTCTTATAATAAAGTACATAAAAGGACACGAAAATAAATCTATTTATAATAAATATCTTATTATTAAAGATTTAGAAAATAGGAGTAACTTACAATAAAGTTGTTGAAACTCCAAACAATAAAGCACCTCCGTTTATCTTAATAAAACTCTCAATTCAAACACTCTCTCTATTTTTTTTGCATGTATCCTTCAAAAAACAGGTTTGATCCTTATATAGGTGTTTGTTATGCCTACTCCAAATGGAGCAATAGAATTAAAAACAATTAGTGGTATCACCACTTACACACTAATGGAAGGCAAAACATATCAGTGGCTAATCCACTCAACGAAGTGGACATTCTATGGAGGTGATGTAATCCACTAAAAGAAAAGGTTGTTATATTTTTCTTGATGGTTGAAATGTAATTGTTTAATTAGCTAGTTCTACGGAATGCTTATTACATAACGGGATGCGCTCCCATAAAGAAGGCCACTTAATTCGAAAGGGATGGGCTCCCATAAGGAATGTCACTTAATCCAAAAAGGGACGGGTTCCTTTATGGAAGATCACTTAATCCGAAAAGGGATTGGCTTCCGTAAGGAAGGCCGCTTAATCCCAAAAGGGATGGGCTCCCGTAAGGAATCTTATTTAATCAAAAAAGGGACAGGCTCCCATAAGGAATGTCACTTAATCCGAAAAGTTACGGGCTCTAATAAGGAAGGTCACTTAATCAGAAAAGGGACGGGCTTCCGTAAGGTAGGCCACTTAATTCGAAAAGTGACAGGCTCCTGTAAGGAAATTCACACCTCCAAAAGTTCTTGCACTATGTCGGTTGAGGTTTCTTCCCACACTTATATATTATGATCTTTGTAAAATGAATGTCTTGTAAAACATGCTTTATGTAACCATTGGTCATACATGTCATTTTGTTATTATGCTCTTTATTGATTATTATTATGCATTTTGATTATGATGCCTATCTATTGTTGTATCGATCCCACATACTTAGTACATTTAAATATACTAATGCATAATCTATGCCTACATGATGTCACCATGTAGGAATAAGAGCTCCGCTTAAGCATCCCCCGCCACGTGGTTAGTACGACATCACTCAAGCTTGTTGGTGAGTCCTCCATTCCTTGGATGTTACTTATGATCTATTGCTATGTACTAAAACTTTCTCTCTTTGAATATGTTTTGACTATGAGAGTGAGCGTGGTTGCTTTGTCTTGTCCCCAGCTCTTATCTTTATGTACTAGAGGTGTTATTGGACATATGGTGTATCTATGTTATGACCTGGACTCTATGACTCTTGTTTCTTATGATAAATAGAGGTTCCCTTAGTCCCAAGGATGTGTAAGGATATGCTATGAGGCTTTTTTGGGGTTCCTTCGGTTTTCCCACTCGTCGGTCACATCTAGGTCCTAGGCTTTGGTCATGACAATAGGAAAAATCCATAATCAAAAGCGATAGATAGCATACTAACAATATGACATGTATGAATGATGCTTAAACTACAATCATGCTTATACAAAACATAACAAGAGAATAAGGAGTGACAATTATAGTGCAGTCCAAGGCCTACCACCTCCTTGGAGAGGCATATGAGGTATAAACCCCTTCATGAGTTTGATAGAGTACAATCATGCAATTCAATAGTAAAATCATGCAAGAAAACGTGAAGTAAAATACCCCACCAATACTTGGTAATAACATCATGAAAAATACATTGGAACCCATGATCGAATCCCAACAAAGATCATGGTGCTAAAACTTAAACCATGTACAATCATAATAGGTAAATCATGTCATGGTATAGAGTTAAAAATGACTAATCATCTATTTTCAACCCAACTTTCATAAAATCCTAATATAGTATATGATCGTAATCTCTAACAAATAATACCCATAAGCAACACAACTTGGAAACATGCAATTTCCACAGAAATCGAAGATTGGGCTTCATGTGTGAAAGGTGCCCATGAATGAAACCAACATACATTAGACCTTGAATTTCTTGAAATTGACTTGTGAAAGTCTTGAAGTTTTGAAATGGGTCATGGAATCCAAAGCTTGGTCTTGAGTTTCCTTGAATTTGTATTGTGGTTTTGATGGAGGCTCTTAAGAGAATTTGAGAGCGTATTCCAAAATAGAGTGAGTTTGATCTTTAGGAATAGGGTCAGGTCTTTAGGAGTTGTTAAGACAGTATAGGAATTCCCAAAATACCAATAGAAATGGCTAAATTTATGGAATGCCATTAATAAGGTGGAATTTGGCAAAAACCCGTATTACTCCCTGTACATACAAGTTTTACGAAAACGGGCACAACTTCTTCATCCAAACTCTAAAAAAGGTGAAACTAAGTGCATTGGAAAACTAATTAAAAAAGCTTTGATTTGGTAGGTCATAGGCTACCCAGTTCTATTTCTGCTAAGAGATGTGTCCATTTAAAACTGACCTTCCTACTGGTACTTGTGCAAAACTTATCCAATGGAAATTACTTCGAACATGGTTTGATATAGGCGACCCATGATAGTCTTAAATTACATAAATAAGCTTGACATAAATGTGCATGAGATCTTGAAGCTTGAATGGGTTTCTTGAGATCTGGAAGTGAGTTTTGGACACTTGAATTGGGTGCAATATTTGTTTAAGTATTAGAGAGAGTATTGGGGAATGTCTTGTATGATATGAAAGCAAAATATGGATAAGTATAGATATTTTTGACATATGGGAAGGCTTGCGCCCAAGACCCGAAAGCCATGAACGAGATATAAAAGTTGGATGAAATTACACTGAAAAATAATACTAGGCGTCGAGCCAGTGACGCGCAGGCCCACTTTTTTCATCAAACTTTAAAATTTCAAAATTCGGTACAGTTGCTCTAAAATCGGGGTTAGACCCATTACCCACTCAATTTGAACCCGTAAACAAGAATACGACGTCTAATTTTTGATATTGTGCCCGAATTTTGAGATATGTGAAAATTATGATTCTGGGCATTTTTGAGGCACATTTGGCACTTTTTTTGGGTCGTTACAATATCTCCCCCTTGGGAACATTCATCCCCAAATCTCAAAGAAATGTACAAGAGAAGAGTAATCATAAAGAGATCAACCCCAACAAGAATGCAACATCACGCTTAAAACACCATTTTTAAAATCTTAACATAAGTGTTGAAATTACAATGATCTTTCTCAATATAATCATGATTGCATGCACTGACATAGGGGATGAAACATAGACTTGGAATTCATAAGAGGACTTGACTTGTTATCATAAGCTTGATTAGAATAAGAGAGATATGAATAATTCTCCTCCATGCCCACTCCGGCTCCCCGAGAGATACTATTGACTTAACAATTCTCCCAATTGGCCTTTACAAAATACTATGCCCTCACAAATCAACCTTTACATATATCCACCCAACTTCTCCACCCGACCTCCTCATAAGTTGACTCATCTCCACAACGTCCACAACCTAAAGAGTCTTATAATACATGAATCACCAACATACCTCATCAATCCTAAAAACATGAAGAACAAGATGAGCCATATCTATATCTATAGGCAACTCCAATTCATATGTGGCCTTACCAATCCTCCTTAACACTCTATAAGGACTAAATAACCTTAAACTCAATTTCCTCTCTTGCCAAACAAACCACACCTTTCAAGAGTGTAACCTTCAAATAGACCCAATCACCACCCTTAAATCCAAGATATCTACTCCTCATACTAGGATAGGGCATTTGACTACTTTAGGCTATTTTATTCTTTTCCTAATCAACCCCATCTTCTCCATAGACTCCATAACCAAATCTGGACCCAATAAAGCCATTCCTCCCACTTTAAATCACCCAACTGGGGATGTACAATGTCTATCATATGGAGTCTTCAAAGGAGCCATGCCAATGCTAGAATGATAGCTACTATTTGTCTCATCAAGAACCCTTTTGCTAAAGTCATCAACACTAGGTACACACAACCTAACTTGGTTCCTAAAGGCACCATCTCCCCCTTGGGAGAAAGCCTCCACCTTGCCAATGCTTACAAACCCTTCAATTCTAACAAGGAGGGATTAAGATCTTGCTTTGCTCTTACCTCACCAACCAATGAATATTTAGAACAATAAACAACAATAACACCACCATTGTCCACCTCTTCTAACCTAACCCTTAATCTATCTAATCGATGCACCTCCTTAGCACCTCTTTGTCACCACCATCAATATGTCTAGGCTACCAATAGACATCCTACTCGAAGTATCCGCGACAACATTAGCCTTACCATGATGATAATACATACTCTCATCATAATCCTTAAGATGTTCTAACCACCACCTTTGTGTCAAGCTAAGGTCCTTTGGGTGAACGCATATTGGAGACTCTAGTGAATGGTAAATCGATCAACATGCACCCCATATAACCAAGGACGTCAAACTAAAAGCAAATACAATGACAACCAATATCAAAGTCATAGGTAGGATAACCCTTCTCATGTATCTCAAATTATTTAAAGGCATAGGCTCCCACCTTATGATATTGGATCAATACATAACCCAAACCAATTTGGGAGACATCACAACATAACAAATCCCTCTAGCCCTTCTGTTAGTGACAAAATAGGAGTGGACACAAGTGTATCCTTCAATGTTTTAAAGCTCCTCTCACACTCATTTGTCCACACAAACTTGGCATTCTTTTGAGTCGACCTAGTCATGGGAGAAGCAATAAAAAGAAAACTCATTCACAAACCTCCGATACAAACCCGCTGGCCCAAGAAACTCCTAATGTCCAAGGGAGTCAAAGGTCTAGACCAATTTCTAATCACAACTATCTTCTTAGGATCCATCTTAATACCATCCTCTGATACCCCATAACCTAGGAAGGTAACATCCTTTAACCACATTTCACACTTCACACACTTAAAATACAACTCCTCTTGCCCTGACTTTTGCAATACTACCCCCAAATGGTTGACAAGTTCTAAATAAATCAATACCTCATCTCTTGAGACTACCACCAACATACCAAGGTAAGGACTAAAGACCCCATTCCTGTAAGTCATAGACATAACGAGGCATAAGTCAAACCAAAAGGGCACTACACCAAATTCAAAGTATCAGGAAGGATTTCACTAACCCACTGATCACCGTAATTACCTCAATAGAAATAACTTAGGTTCAAGACCCCTAATTCTTACAAAATGGTAAATGTAACCCTTAGTGATCAATTGTACTTTAAGATAAGAAATAGACTTACCCTTTTGGAACCACATTACAAGTCCCCACTCAATAGGGACTCAACATTAATGCAACTTATCCATCCCAAGCATAATATCAAAATCCACCACCACACCAACCGAACAAGTCACAAGGCAAGACCTAGTACAATATGAACATAGAACAACACCTATGAAATTTCAAACAACAATTGGCTCGCCAATGAGATAGGAACCAAAGTTAGTTCAGGACACATGAAACCCACTAGTGACCATGAAAATAATTAAAGAAATAGTGGCATATTGTCCCATCTAGGCAAACACATCAAATCCATAAAAGTTAGTTCAGGACACATGAAACCCACTAGTGACCATGAAAATAATTAAAGAAATAGTGGCATATTGTCCCATCTAGGCAAACACATCAAATCCATAAGAAAGCTTTTCAACATACCGATGGCAACATCGGGCACCTCATCCCCTTTTTTAGCTACTTGTTCAACATGTCCACCTTGATCTAAAAGTCAACAACCTTCACACTTCCTTCAAACATATGGACAATTGACTAGCATGTAACCCATTTTACTACACCCATAACAAGCATTGGTCTTCCTCAAGCATGGGCCACCATGATACTTTCCACACCTTTGAAACTTGGGATTAGTCAACCCACCAACATCTCTTTCACTCTTATTGCATTTACGAGAATAATTCTTTGCCTTATGACCCAACTCTCCACTACTATAATAAGAGTGGTACCTCTCAAGCATGGGTCATCATGGCACCTACCATATTTTTGGCACCTAGCATAAGCTACCACACCATCTCCACATTTGAGACTTTGGAACTTTCCTTCAATACGAGCCTTCTTAGCCCCACTACCTATCCTCTTACCATTTTAAGTTTCGAGAGCATTCACTTGTTGAGCGAGGTGACTTGTCCATTTTGCAGTCGCTTTGACAAAACCCCATAGAGCATTACGAACCTCCAATTTCGTCGTATGATCACCCTAAGTGGCTTAGACATATTCTATAATATAAAGGTTAGGGATTAGCTATAAGCCCTAGGGAACCTAACTCTATCACACGACATAGATCATGAAGAAAGGAAACATTTGCTAGAACACCTGACAACCTCGATTTGTAGTCGTGGTGCGATTCACAACCATGAGTAATACCCTAATCAATATGGTATGTTAGATGTAGAGGACCTAACAACCTAGTTCTATGACACCTTCTTTGTCACGACCCAAGCCTAAGGCCTAGACATGACTGGCGAATGGGGAACTCGAAGGAACCCTAAACAAGCCTCACAGCATATTATTACATATCCTTGGTCGTGAAAGCAATTAAAATAACAATAAGAGATAAGCATAAACAAGGAGAATTTAGACCAAGGACAAATATCCATATCACAAACACCAATAAATGAGAGTGTTAAGGCACATAGTGTAGATACATAACTTGTCCAACAGCACCTCTAAACCTTAGATACTTAGCAGGGCCCCAGAAAAGCAACCTAGCTCACCTTCATAATAATAGCAATAGGTAATCCAAACATACAAGATAGTCTAAACATAAGCTTGAATGAAGATAGATATTGTCCCTAAACTTGAGGACTCACTATAAGATAACTTGATCAATCCGTCTAGCGATGAGAAGAATCAATAGGAGCTTAGGTTCCAACATGGTTATATCATGTAGGCATAGAGTATGCATTAGTACATCCAAATATACTATGTATATAGGATGCAATGCAACACTAGATAGTCATCATAGGAAAAATGCATAATCATAAGCAATAGATAACATACTAACAATATGACATGGATGAATCATGCTTGAAATGAAATCATGCTTATATAGAGCATAATAGGAGTGTAAGGAGTGACCATTATAGTGCAATCCAAAGCCTACCACCTCCTTGGAGAGGTGCATGAGGTACAAACACTTTCATGAGGTTGATGGAGTACAAACCCCCCAACAAGTTTGATGATACAAACGCCCAACAAGGTTGGTGGGTACCAAACCCAAAAAAGGTTAGTCGGGCGTACCACCCCCGAGCTAGGCAATTGAGGTACCAATCCCTCAATAATGTTACCCAAGCTCACAACCCCCCGAGCTAGGCTTGGTATCCCCAACACTATAGAGATAATATATATATATAGAGAGAGAGAGAGAGAGAAAGAGAGAGAGAGAGACACACACACATACACACACATACATACTCCTTTCATCATCAATACATACATTCTATTTCATCATTATTTTATCATCATTCCATTATCATTCCATAATCATTTCATCATCATATATTCATTCAACTTATAAGACATGCATAGGACCTTTAATTCCTCAAGAAATCATAACTGGACATTTTATCAAATATTTGATGGATGGGTAGTACTAGTATAAAATCATAAAATTCAAGAGTGAAATCATGCAAGAAAACTTGAAGTAAAATAGCCCACCAATACTTGGTAGTACCATCCTGTAAAATACATTGGAACCCCTCATCAAATACAAGGAGAGATCATAGTTCTAAACCTTAAAATATGCATAATCATAATAGGTAAATCATCTCATGGTAAAGACTTAAAAATGAGTAATCATGTATTTTGAACCCAACTTTCATAAAATCCCAATATAGTATATGATTATAATCTCTAATGAATAATACCCATAAGTAACACAACTTGGAAACATATAATTTTCATAGCAATAGAAGATTGAGCTTCATGGGCGAAATGTACCTATGAATGAAACCAACGTACCTTAAACATTGAATTTCTTTAAATTGAGTTATGAAAGACTTGATGTTTGGAAGTGGGTCTTGGAATCCAAAGCTTTTTCTTGAGTTTCCTTTAATTTGTATTGTTGTTTTGATGGAGGCTCTTGAGAGAAATTAAGAGTGTATTCCAACTAGGAGGAGCGAATTTGATCTTTAGGAATAGGGTTTAGGTCATTAGAAAGTGTTAAAATAGCATAGGAATTCCCCAAATACCAATAGAAATGGCCAAAATTTATAGAATCCCATTAATGAGGCTTAATTTGGCAAAAACCTGTATATACCCCTGCACATACAAGTTCTACGAAAACGGGCATAACGTTTTCATCCAAACTTTAAATAAGGTGAAACTAACTGTGTTGGAAAGCTAATTCAAAGAGCTTTGATATAGTAGTTTGTGGGCCACCCTATTCTTTGTGTGCTACGAGATTTGTCCCTTTAAAGTCGATCCTCCTACTAGCACTTGTGCAATAGCCAACGGAAATTCCTTTATATATGGCATGATTTAGGGGATCCATGATGGTCTTAAACAACATAAATGAGATTGACTTAGATTTGAATGAGAGCTGAATGGGTTTCTTGAGATCCGAAAGTAAGTTTGAGACACTTGAAATAGGTAAAATATATGTCAAGTGTTAGAGAGAGTATTCGAGAATGTCTTCTATGATATGAAAGCAAAATATGTCTAAGTATAGATATTTTTCACGTGTGGGAAGGCTTAGGCCCAATAAGAATATGAAGTCAGATCCCACTCAATTTGACCCCCTCAATAAGAATATGAAGTCAGATTTTTGATATCTTTTGGAATCTGTATATTATGTGGTAATTGCACATAGATTTTGAGATATGTGGAAATTACTATTTTTAACACTTTCGAGGCACATTTTCGGAGAATTTTTGTAGGTCATTACAAATATCAATACCATAATTCAAATATCCATACACAACAAAACATGAGGATAAAATACAAAGTATCAATGACCTTATAGGCTATGCCAAGTTCCTCCTCTTGTACCTCAAGGTAACCCATTAACATCTTATCATCTCTATTTCATCAACAATCAAAACATCAAGGCAACCTGACTCTTTAAGTCCAACATTATAATAACCACGGGTCATAATTACTATCAATATATCATGTGTTTCCCCCAAATGGCGTCACCAGTATCCTATTATCACATTAATATCCAACATATGTCAAAACCAAAGGGTTTTCATTTATCAAAAGGATCGCCAATTACTCCATTTTTAGCATAGTCGAAATCACACCTTCCTCAAGAATCAATCATATCAAGCCCTTGGCTCAGGCATCAACCTAAATCATACAATTACTACATAAACATACTCAACAACTCAAATCTAGTCCCAAAAGATTAGCCGAAGCTACCTCGATATTGAAATTGTGCTTGAGTAAGATTTTAATCTACTCAAGCCTCCAAATAGTTCACGGATCGATCAACCAATATCAAGAAAGGGTACTATTCATCAAGAGGTGCATTTAGATGCCCATATTGTCATATTTTAGGCTTAGGGGCAAAAGAGTCCAAATTAGGTCTAAAATTCAAAAGTGTAAAATCTAGTACTTGACTTCAAAATTGGATTCTACATGATAAATGAAGTTCACAGATGAAAATCCCACTAACATCAAGTTTAAATCGATGGAAAAATCCCCGATTAATGTCTCAAAATCATAAACCAAATATACCCACTTTTGGACATTCAAAATCATGAAATTCATGTCAAAATCAAGATAAAAAAACTTGAAAATTAATCAAAATGATGTTAAAAACACTTATTCAAAAGATTTCTCTAAAAATCCTCTCCAAACAATTTCTCCCAAAGGTTGAAATATTGAAAATGTAGTGAAAATGGGGTTTTTATGTCTTTAAAAATGACTCAATAAATATGTGCTCCAGAAAGGTAGAACCTTGTTATCTATAATGGAGTACAAGGTTACCCATACCTCCGCAAACGTAGAGAACAAATTGGGTTGCACTAGATACCCCCACACCAGCTAATGCCAAAACTCTAAACGGACCCCTAGAATTCATCCGGACTCAGAATTTTACAAACTTTATACGTATCCATATCAGAAACAATGATCCGACTCAATGGAATCATCAAAATTCAATTCTGAGGTCTGCAAGACACATTTGCTAATGCACATTAAGTAAACTAGTTTAACACTCTAAATGCCAAAATTACCCTTAAAAACTCAAAAAATTATGACGAGACCATATTTAGCAATAGTTTCACCATTTGGAACTATTGGAACTGTCAGAATTCATATCCAACCTTCCAAACTCTGAATGTTGACCCGAACCAAACTTTGATTCTGAAAATGACTAAAATCACAACTTTGGGCCTAAAAAACCTCATCTTAACTCCAAATCAGTTCTGTAACTTCCTGTAGTTCAATTTCAACATTCTAGAGGTAATAAAATTGACAGATCCCAATCCAACTTCTGAAATTCAGAATGACATAAAAACTCACTTTTTCAATAACTTATGTTTTGAGAAAGACCAAAACTCATATTTTTGACTTTTAAAACATAGGATTATAATTCCAGCATCCAAATAGTTCAAAATAGGCCCAAAGAAACTTATATAAGGGTAAAATAATAATTTTTATTGATAAAGCCAAAAATGACCAACCAGGTCATTACCTCATTCACCACTAAAAAGGATATTTGTCATCGACATAAGTAAAAGATGAGTACTTGCAACCTAAAAAGGGCTAGGATATCTAGCCCATACATTAGACTCCAACTCCCAAGTGGCCTCATCAACAAAACAGTGCCGCAACTGAACCTTCACAGAAGGTATATCCTTGGATCTCAATATCTAGACCTGCCTGTCCAATATACCTATAGGTCCCTCTTGAAAGGACAAATCTAGACCAAATTAAAGAGTCATAAGAAATCACATGGGACTCATCCATAACATAAGTCCAGAGCATAGAAGTATGAAATACAAGATGAAGAAAAAAAAGTCTCGATGGTAACGCCAACTCATAGGCTAACTTACCAAATCTCCTCAAAATCTCAAATAGGCCAATGAATCTAGGACTAATCTTTCCCCTCTTTTTGAATGTCATCACACCCTTTATAGGTGAAACATTCAGTCAAACACTGTCACTAACAGAGAACTCAAGAGGCCTAATCTTAATATCAGCATAACTTTTCTGGCAACTCTGTCTATCAAAAGCCTACTCTAAATTAGTCAGACCTAATCTGTGGCATCCTGAAACAAATAAACGTCCAACACCTCAGTTGACCCCGAATCAAACATCCAATGGGTGATCTACATCTCTTTCCATACAAGGGCTTGAATGCTGCCATCTGGATTCTAGAATGGTAATTATTGTTATATGCAATCTCCACTAATGCTAAGTGCTCTTCCCATTGCACCCCAAAGTCGATAAGATAGACCCTAAGCATGTCCTCCAACACTTGAATAGTGCGCTCTGACTGTCCATTAGTCTAACAGTGAAACGTTGAACTAAAATCCACTCTAGTACCCAAACCACACTTAAAGCCTACCAAAAGTGGGAAGCAAACACAAACCCTCTATCTGATACTATAGAAACTAGCGTACCGTGAAATCTAATAATTCTCGAACAAATAATCTAGCCAACTACTCTACACTATAGCTAGCCTTCATCGGTAGGAAGTATGCTGACTTGGTCAATAGATCAATGACCACCCAAACTTAATCAAAGATGCCCAAGTCCACGGGCAAACATGTGACAAAATACATAGTCACTTTGTCCCACTTCCACTCAAAAATGGGCATCCTTTGCATCGATTTGTCTAGCTTTTGATGCTCATACTTCACCTGTTGGCAATTCAAACACTTGGCCAGAACTCAACTATGTCTCTCCTCATAAAGAATGAGATTATTCCTATGAAGTATACTATAACTTGTTAATGATGGGTATTGATATCTACAAACCGATCTGCGAGATTTACTAGACACACTACTCTAGACTTAGAAGCCCAATGAACTTTGAGTTCTAATGCCAAACTTGTGATGATTCAAAATAGATCACAACTAAAGAAAGATAAATATAGCATAAATAAACTCAAAAGATATAAGAAATCTCTAAAAACTTGGAGTTGTGAGTACAAGAGCATCTAAAATGGTACTAAATGGTAAATACAACTTTATCTAAAGTAAATACAATATTATATGATAATATTAGATACATAGTCTGAGATAATATATTAAAACAGGACCCATAGATCCATGACAACTCAAAGTCTGAGCCTCACTGCTGAGGTCTGCATGTTATTTATAAAATGCTTATGGAATGATCAAATACCCTCTCATGAATCCTAGACATAATCTGCAAGGAGGAAACAAGTAAGGGTGAGTACAATAGAATATACACAATAGGTTCAACCAATTAGGTTAGCAAAATTAAGCAAGTGTGTAATAACGAAGAATACTATCACTTGCAAGAAAAGTGTTAGTGCACAATGTAAATAATATACATAACAGTAGAATAACATATCAATGATAGTCAAAGTTGTAACCCATATGCTATGTATGGAAGTAATTCTGGAGGAGAAAAATAAAGCAAAAACTAGTGTTGATTTATACATCAACTGAGCTGAAGCTACAAAATAGAACCTATAGGGACCTCATCAGTCCATATTTCGGTAGACTCTGGCACTAATGGCATATCAACGAGCTCTAGCATCGATGTGCATACATCTACCAAGCTGAAGATACACGGTATAACCTATAAGGGTCTCATCAAACTATCATAGAGGTTTCTTAAGTCTCACGATTGTTGCTGGCATCGATGACACATCGGTAGATGCAAGCACCGATGGAGACAGTTATAGTACCACGACAGACTCTAGCACTGATGATACTACTGATGAATGTTGATGCCGATAGAGATTGATAAAAAGAAATACATGTCAATTACAAAATATATAGGTGCATAACAATAATTACATCCCTCGGTGGAGTCTAGCGCTAATAAATTGTGTACAAATGCATAATAACAATAATTAGATGAATATGTAATATAGTATGTCTCAACAGACTCTGGCCTCATTTATCGTATATAAAGTAAAAACAACTATCAAAGGGCTAACGTAGTATAGATGTAATGCATACAAAGCTGGAGGAATAGGATATATATCCAACATGATGTGTCTCAGCAGACACTGGCACCAACAACTAGATCTCAAGTAGTGTGACTATCTCAATATCTCAGCGGTACAAATGCAACATGAGAAGTATACATGTCAATATCATAATTTATGTATTCATATATAATAAAACATAAAGATAAAATAGAAAGTATCCATAACATCACAGCTATGCCAAGTTCCTCCTCTAGTACCTCAAGGTAACCCATTAACATCTTATCATCTCCATCTCATCAATAATAAAAACATCAAGGCAACCACACTCTTTAAGTCCCATATTATGCTCTTCATATAACCACGGGGTCGCAATTGCTATCAATTTATCGTGTATTTCCCTCAAATTGTGTCACCAGTATCATATTATCACATTAATATCCAACATATGTCAAAACTAAAGGGTTTTATCTCAATTTATCAAAAGGATCACCATTACTCAATTGTCACCTTAGTCGAAATCATACTTTCCTCAAGAATCAGTCATATCAAGGCCTTGGCTCACACATAAACCTAAATCTTATAATTACTACATAAACATGCTCAATAACTTAAATTTAGTTCGAAAGGGTTAGTCAAACCTACCTTGATGTTAAAACTATACTTGAGCAAGCTTTCAATAAACTCCAGCCTCCAAATAATTCATGGATTGAACAACCACTATTAAGAATGGATGCTACACATCAAGAGATGCATTTGTATACTCATATTGGCATATTTTACACTTAGGGGAAAAATGGTCAAAATCAGGAGTAAAATTCAAAAGTGTCAAATCTAGTAATTGACTTCAAAATTTTATTCTACAAGAAAAATAGAGTTCATGGGGGAAAACCCCACTAACATCGAGTTTAAATTGACGGAGAAATCCCCATTTAAAGTTTAAAAATTATAGACAAAAAATCCCCAATTTTTGACATTCAAAATCATGAAATTCATATCAAACTCAAGATTAAAATCTTGGAAATTAATCAAAAAGCCGTTAAAAGTACTTATCCAAAAGATTTATTTAAAAACCCTCTTCGAAAAATGTCTCCGCAAGATTGAAATATTGTAAATGTAGTGAAAATGGGTTTTTTACATCTTTAAAAATGACTCAGTAAAAATGTACCCCGCAAAGGAGGAATCTTATTGCAATCGCAGAGATCTAGGGTGCCCCTCCGTAAAGGTGGAGAACAAATTGGGTTGCACCAGATACCCCAATACTAGCAAATGGCAAAATTATAAATGGACCCCCAGAACTCATCCAGATTGAGAATTTTACAAACTTTATATGTATATATATCAGAAAGAATAATCCAGACTCAATGGAATCATCAAAATTTGATTCTGAGATTTCCATGACACATTTACCAATGCACATCAAATAAACTAGTTTAACACTCTAAATGCCAAAATTACACTCGAAAACTCCAAAAATTATGATGAGACCATTTTTAGTATTAGTTTCACCATTTAGAACTGTTGGAATTGTCATAATTCCAATCTAAGCTTCCAAACTCTAAATATTGACCAAAGTCAAACTATAGTCCAAGAAACGACTAAACTCACAACTTTGGGCTTAAAACCCTTATCTTAACTTTAAATTAGGTTATGAAACTTCCTATAGTTTAGTTTCGACATTCTAGAGCAGATGAAAATGACACATTCCCGATCCAACTTCTGAAAGTTAGAATGACACAAAAACATACTTTTTCCACAACTTAAGTTTTGAAAAAGACCAAAGCTTATATTTTCAACTTTTAAAACTCAGGATTCCAATTCTAACCATGCAAATAGTTCAAAGAAGGCATGAACATCTTATGAAAGGGTAAAATAATTATTTTTATAGATAAATCCAATAATGATCAACTAGGTCATTACTGAGATCCCTAGTGCTTGTACGTTAGAGTTCAATGATAGTTGGTATGATCATGTCACACTCATTGAGTTTGGTTACTACAATAGATAACCACTCTAGAATTGGGATAGAACCATTTGAGGTCTTATATGAGAGTGACATAATTCCCTGGTGGGGAGGTTTTAAGTGGGAGAGATGGTTTTGATATGTGGGGATTTGGTTTAGCAAAAAGGGAATGTTGAGCTCTAGGTATGTAGCACCATATAGGATTTTAAGATAGATTGGTAAAGTTGTGTATGACTTAGAGTTGCATCTGGAGATGAGTATCATTCATTTGGTCATTCATGTATCCATGTGGAGGAAGTATGTAAAAGATCCAAGTTACAGTGTGCCTTTGGAAGTTGTAAATGTGGAAGAGAACTTAACTTATGAGAAAGTTCTAGTTGAAATATTTGATAAGCAAGTGATGAGGTTAAGGAAAACAGATGTTGCATCTGTCAAATTCCTTTAGAGGAAACGACTAGTTAAAAGTACCATTTGGGAAGCGAAAGTCGATACGAAGAAATGATACCCCCTATCTCTTCTACTCTACTCAAGACTAAGGTATTAAGTGTTCTTGCTCAAAAACCTCATCTCGCTGCATTTCAATTTTCATCATGCATATTGTCATATTTATGAGTCTGCATTTGAATGATATTTGAATTATAAGTTTGAAAATTTAACAAAAATGTGTTTAAGCTGCATTTTTGCATTCGTGTTGGATTATTAGCTTCTTTTTACTAATTTAAAGTTTACATTTAGCAGATGTGGGGATGGATATTTCCAAGGTTGATATATGGTAAATACCCTCAAATAACAACAATTACATACCAATATCCTATAAGTGGGTTATGGTAAGGGTAAAATGTACGTAGACCTTACCACTACCTCATAGAGATGGAAAGGTTGTTTCTTGAGATCCTCATCTAAAAACTATCAAGCCCCAAAAATAAAATATACTATATATGAAAAAGAAAATTATCTCATGTGGAAAGCCAATGATAATGTATAAATACAAAAAAGTAACAAATATAAGCCAGACAATAACAACATGAAATATAAAGACATGTCCAATTTTACAAACATACTACACCACAAGGCTTGACAACATACTGACAAGCCTATTAACCATCTACCCAAATACATGATCTCCACTTCTTTCTATCTAAGTTCATATCCTTAGTTGGCTGAAGTTTTGCCATATCATGTCTAATTAGCTCTCCCTAATATATTTTAAGTCTATTCTACCCCTCTGCGTAACTCCCAAATCTTTCTTCTGACACCTCCTAATAGGGGCATCAATACTTCTTCTATAATCATGTCAAAACTATTACAGCCTTACTTATTCATTTTGTAAAGAGCCATAAGTAAGAAATATGAAATTATAGGGAAAAAGAGAATTTTGAAATCTATAAGGAAACGTAAGAGCTCTATTTATAACTCGTGCTTCAATTCATGAGTTGTAGATTAGGCTCATGGTTTGGGACACTGGAGAGAGAGAATTTGGCTAAGTATAGGTGACATTTATGAGGGGAAAATATGTCAATCAAATGGAACCCTACACTATACTATGATTTTGTTGTTGAGTGGCTTCGATTGATCAAGGTTTCAATTTCTGAAGTGTGAAACACAAATAACAGGCTTAGTCATACTCCTTTTTATAGTCTGTATAGGATCATATGTAATAGCCCATAAGTTAGGAGCTAGAAAGTATAGAAAAGTTTTAACGGAAATGCTAAGGATTAGACTGTAAAGTCCTAAATTTCCATTCCTTTACTTCATTCTTCCACTATCAAAATTCCAAAGGAATTATTCCTCTTCAAGAGTAAGCTTTGGAGGCTAGGGTTTTAGTGGTTTCTTCCATAACAAGAGTTTCTTCTTCCTAGGCTAAACCTAAGGTATGTGAGTTGATTTGTGGGTCTCTTTTCACCCACAAAGTTCTACATAACCATTTTTTTCTTTTTGTTTAGTTCCTTTATACTACCATGCACGCTAATGATTATTTTATGACGTTTTATGTTACTACATGTCTTTAATGTTACCATCTAATGTTTTACAAAGTATTTACATGTGTTTTAAGATGATAATGATGCCCTTATTGATGTGGGTTTGAATGATGAAGTGTGGGTTGATTTACACGTTTTGAATAAGTATAATTTCCTTATGTTCATGCCTTTCGCATATGAATTATGAATTTTCCAATATATGACTATAATAACCCTTAAGGTTAATTATATGTTGCAATATTATTTATGTTATTTTGAGCTCTTTTATGGTGACCTCAGACCTATTATGAACTATTGGGAGTGTTGGAATGGCATTTGGGTGTTGTGGTTGAGAACTATACAAGTTTGTAGGTTGGTCAGAAGTTAAAATGGGTAAAATGAGTTTTATGATAAAACCCTAATAAACAGTCTCAAAATACAATTCTAATTGTTCCATTAGTTCTACAATGGTCAATATATGATAAGATGGTAGTTGGTTTGAGAATAGAGGGTTTTGGGGGTGAATTTGAGCCAAAAGTTGTAAAATGAGTTCAAATGAAAGCTAAAAAAGTGCATTTCTGTTAAAACCCAGTATGATATGCTCAGAATAAAAAAAAATGGTCTGTCATATCTACAATGTCAAAAATGACCTCCTTCAATTGACGGGGTCATCTGGTTACCTTTTTCTCCCTTAGTTTTTTAGCTAAATTAGCCTGAAAGATGTGAGGTGCTCTTTTTTCCACAGAAGGTTCTGTTTCGAAATCCGACTACACCTTTGGATTTAGAATAATTAAATTAATGAGGGTACACTATTCATTTGTTGAAAATAGATATCAAGAGCCCTAAGAATGGCCCAAAAGTGTTGGACTTGAGCTGGTACAACTTTAATAAAACTTGTCTTATGCAGTCGTGGAGTATCTGCAATGTTCGTGGAGGCAAGCCTTGGCACATTACCCTGTTCATGAAATGGCTTTGAAATTGCCATACATTTCTTTGTGTTCGTGGAGAAGGGCTTAAAGGTCTATAAATGTGCTTCAGGGCATAACTAACAGTCATTAAGCAAAAATTTACTAGCTCATAAGATTCCCATATTAAGTTTGTTTTTTGGAGAATCAAAGGTCTGTATGAGTTGTCATAAGGAACGTCATGGTGAAGTTGGTTTCGGGTTTAGATGAATATTTCGAGGTAAATAGCTATTTCATCTGCAGCTGTTTCTCGATTTTGTAAAAAATATTACTTGTTAAATTTGTAATTGATTCTCAATGGAATGGACTAAAATTTTAGTCTAAACACTTCTATATGCCAATGGGAATGCAATGGTTCCTGGATGTTGTCTGAATTTTCTAATTTTCAAGAATTTGGATAGAGAGGATTTCAAATGAATGTTCTCCCGATAAAGTTTTAATTTTACTTTTTATCTTTTTCTTGGTCTTCTAGGGCCCATTTTGGGAAAAACTTTTAGATGTAGACTTGGAATGGCAAGGTGCGCGTCTTAATTTTTTTGGGGGGATTTGAAGCACATGACACAATTTTCCCATTTAAGCCCTTTTTCTCTACTTTCAGCCATTTGTTGAGGTAACACAACTTGTTGTGTTGCATTGTGTACTATATTATAAGAATTGAACAATTTTAAGAGACTATCAATAATGGAAAAGTATATCTGATTTAGAGTCAAGGCGACATTGTCCAGGTAGGTTAGGCCTTCCTAAACCTTAGATTGAGTGGAGTTACATGCCTGATAAGCCTAAAATATATGTAAAATGCTATTAGTGTTTGATATGGTTAGTGTTATGGTTGTGGAATTGCAATCTATGTGTTTTGTTGTGAATACTATAATCTTGATATATGTATGCATATATACACTGATACTGTTGAGTGTAGGGAGGCCCAGTAAGGGTTATATATGGGTCGATGCCATGGGCAGGTATGTATTTAGATCTTATTGATGTTTATGGTTGTATTTTGCTTGATATTGATGAGGTATGATGATTGTGGTTGAGTTTTTGCCACATTATTACTTGATTACTCACATACTATGACCTTGTTGGGCCTATCTGTTGTGGGAACTTATGATATCACTATTATTACAACAATTTTACTTCTATTACCTATTGTTGGCTATATTATAACATAGATTCATATTGGGACTGATTCTATCCTAATTATTTATGTCTATACTCTTGTGTACCAATGTTAGCCGCTGGTTTGGTTTCTTCTTACATGTGATTGGGGGTGAATTTTCATTCTTCATTAGATGGTGGTATTTATTGTTTCTGTAGGATACCTATCTTAAGGACTTTGTTTCCAATGTTAACTCTGGGTATGACATAACTTGGGAATTTTGAATCCAGTTGTATTGGTGAGATGATTAAATGTTATACCATCTTATCCGAGATAATGCTCCTCATCATTGTTGAGAATCGGTGGTCACGTCTGAGAGTCTGAGTCCTGGGTGATGCTCCCTATAGTATGAGTCCCCGGTGGCTGTGACTATGATCTAAGTTGGCAGATGTAGATTTTGAGGTCTAAGCGCCATTTGAGATTTTAGTCGAGGACCTCGCTAATTTCATTAAGTGGCGAGGCCTCGTGATTGATATTCTGAGATGAGACACTATTATTATGCTGAGATTTTTTTTCTCCCAACATGGATATATCCCACCATAACATTTATGGTCACACCACTATAGCTTGGCTAACAGCCGAACTACAATCGAGGTCGGAACACCCAGAGGTTCATGTTCCTAATCGATATTAGGGGTTCGAGTCCGCATATGATACCAGTCTTGTATCGGTCAAAGACCTAGTTATTGTCATGATGTTGGGCACCGAGGCTCCGATGGTTACCTATGGATCCACTCACCTTTTCATAGCCTAATTCTATATGGATATACCATTGGGCTCATGGGAGATCAGGGGGCATTTAGGCTTAGACACTAGGGATGTATACACATACACAGTTAACCCTTGACCTTATGATATGGAGAGTTGGGCTCTACGATGGTTATGTGGGGTAGAATGATTATTTGTTGGCAATATTTTATGCAAATGTACCTCCCAGACTTATACGGTGTGGGTGGCATACATGGATAGATAGTAGGTCCTTACACCCTTTTATAGTACGGTGCTTCTAGTTCGATGACAATTGTGATATAGGTTCCCTCAGCTTCATCAGATGATTTGCTTTTGCTTTTTCATGGTCAGTTCAGTTGATGTTACTTTTTCATGGTCGGTTCAGTTGATGTTGTGGTGTGATCTAATGGGTTTACTGCTTTTAGATACATTTAAGCTTCCTTATGCATTTATTTCACTCAAATGACCGATAATGCCTACTGATACCTTAATATGGTACTCACCCCAACTTCTGCATCTTACTATGATATAGGTCCAAGCACCAGTCAAGGGTGCTAATTTATTGGGATCTAGGGGCATAGGAGATTCCCATTGGTAAACACCGACAACACTTGTTCGGTCTCCTTTTTGCTACCGTCTTTTCTTTCAAACTCTGCCCTGTGTAGTTGTTTTATGTATTTTATTAGAGCACCTGGGTTGTACATATCCACTATACTATGTTTTTGCTATATGTATCCTTTTGTTTACTAAGATTTTGTATAGCTGACTTCTAGGTTTTGGGTAGATTCTCTTATGTGTTGTTAAGATATGATATGGACATACCTAGATTCTAATACAGGTACCCTTAGGTTGTGCTTTTGTCTTGCCTGTAGGTGGGACCTAGCAAGCACCATCATGACTGGAATCGGGTCATGAAAAGTTAGGTATCAAAGCCTATGGTTCACGAATCTCAGCTGTATAGAGTCACCATCTAGTAGTGTCTTGTGGAATGATGCAAAGACATCTTTGGCTTATCTCCAGAAGGCTACGAGATGCTTAGGAACTTTCTTGTGTTTTTTATTCTTGTTGTGAGATTGTCAATAGTTCTTTAATATTAGTGGATCTGACTCCGATCATTCTTCTCGAGTATGGCACCTCATGCATATTTTCAGGGTTGAGCCCATGGTCGTGCTGCTGTCACGACCCAAGCTTAAGTACTAGGTGTGACATAGTGCGTGGGGAACCCAAAGAGACCCCATGCAAGCCTCGTAAAATATCTTTAGACATCCTTGGTCACGGAAGCAATAAAATACAATAAGAGTATGTAAATAGGGATAGACGGGGATAAGTGACAACTTTCATATCATAAGCATCAAGAGTCAAGAGAGAGTCAATGCCCATGGAATTATATATAACATGTCCAACAACAACTCTAACTATAGAACTTAGCGGGAGCCAAGACAAGCAAGCGGGCTTACCCTTATAGTAAAAATATATAATAAAGAAACAGAGTCGAAATACATAACGTAAGAATGTAAAGGTTGTCCTCGGTATAGAGGACTCACCAACTAACTTGAGAGAGATAGTACTAGCCACATGGAGGGGGAGGATCTAGTTGAGCTTCGGTTCGTACATGGTAATATCATGTAGGCATAGAATATGCATTTGTATGTTTAAATGTACTAAGTATGTTGGATGCAATACGTGGTGGATAGTTAAAATAAATCATGCTTACATAAAACATAATACATGTGTAAGAAGAGACCATCATTATAGAAAACATTAGTTACCAAGGTACAAACCCCTTAGGCTGGTTGGTTGATCGTCACACCCTATTACCCATGGTGATTGAGGAACTAATCCCTCAACCCAGTTACCAAGGTATGAACCCCTTGATTGGTTGGTGGATAGTCGCACCCTACCACCCCGGGTGATTGAGGTACTAACACCTTAACCCAATTATCAAGGCACAACCCCTTGATTAGTATAAAGGTACAAAGCCTTCGACATGGTTACTTGGGCTCTTAATCCCATGAGTAAGGCATGGTCACTTTCCAACATTATATAGGAGAATATCATATACAAACATTCTTTTCATCATCACAAAGTCATTTAATTCATAAAACATGCATTGGACCTTAAATTCCTCAAAATACATTATCCATACATTTTATCAAACACTTTGGGGGGAGGGGTGTAGTGCTAGTGTAAAATCATGCAATTCAAGAGTGGAAACATGCTAGAAAATTTAGTGTCAAACTATCACTTTATACTTGGTAACATTGAAAGCAATATACATCAAAATCCTTCATGAAATCTCACAATAGTTCCTAGATTTGTAGCACAAAACATGGTAAAACAATCATAATGTCATAAAACCCTAACATAGTGTGCTTCTCAGAATAAGCAAGACCCATGAGTAAATCAACTTTAAATCATGCATATTTTAGGTAAAAGAAATCTTGGGCATCATAGGTGAAAGGAACCTATGAAAGAAACCCACGTAACTTGACTTTGGAGAATCCTTGAAGAAGATTAGAAATGGAGACTTGATACTTGAATGAGAACCTTAAACTCCAGATGAGTTTTAGGACTTAAAATTTGGAGTGAAATATTTGTCTAAGTATTTGAGTGAGTATGGGGGAATGTCTTGAATGATATGAGGGTGCAATATGGCTAAGTATAGGTATTTTCATGCATGATAACACTTAGGTCCCAGACCCAAAAGTCTTGGACCGAGATAGAAAAACAGTACATAAAAATACACAGTAGCGCATCCTCGGCTTGTCGCGCCCGGGGGGCGGATTGCTTTCTTTGTGATTTCCAAATTTTGGTATGGTTGCTTAAAAATCAGGGTTAGGACCATTTACCACTCAATTTGACCCCATGATCAAGAATATGAAGTTAGAATTTTGATATCATGAATTTTGAGATACATGGAAATTACGATTTTGGACACTTTTGAGGCATATTTTTGGGCACTTTTTGGGGTCATTCAATGTCTCCCACTTGGGAATATTAGTCCCCAAATATCAAAGAAATGTATATGAGCAGAGTAATCATGAAGAGGTCAGACCCAACAAGAACGCAATAATACCCTTTAAACACCATTTGTTCAAAATCCTAACGTAAGTGTAAAATCGCCATGAACTTTGTCAATATAAACATGAATGCATGAAAATGACTTAGGGGCTAGAACATGAGACATGAAATCACATTGAATACCTAGAATTAGTACCATAGGCTTGAGTAGGATGGAAAAGATAAGGATATCATTTTTGCATGTCCGCTTCGCCCTCTTATGTAACAGCTTCAACTTGTTGATACCTTAACGGAAGAAATATCCTTGTTCCTCAACCTCTTCACTTGTCTATCCAAGATCTCTACTGGAACTTCGTCATAAGTCAAGTTTTATTAAACTACCCCCACAACATCAAGAGTCACAATAGCATTAGAGATCACCCACACACTTCCTTAATATAGACACATGGAAGATCAGATGAACCAATTCCATTTCACTAGGCAATTCCAACTCATATGTCACCTTACGAATCCTCCTCTTCACCCTATAAGGACCCATAAATATTTGACTTAGTTTACCCTTCTTGGCAAAATGAACCACACCCTTCATGGGTGACACCTTCAAATAGACCCAATCACTAACCTTAAACTCAAGCTCCCTCCTTCTCACATCGGCATAAGAGTTTTGGCGACTTTGGCCTTTTTCGACCTTTCCCTAATCATCCTTACCTTATCCATACCATAAATAACCAAATTCGTACATTATATAGCCATTTATCTAACTTCAAACCATCCAACTGGTGATCCACAACGTCTACTATAGAGTGCCTCAAAAGGAGCCATACCAATGCTAGAATGATAGGTAATGTTATAAGCAAGTTCAATCAATGGGAGATAATCATCCTAACTACCATGAACTCAAAAATACAATCCCTAAGCATATTCTCAAGAGTTTGTACAGTTTTTTCATCTTGGAAATCTGTTTAAGGGTAGAAGGTCGTACTAAGTTTAACTTAGGTACCAAGACCTCTTTGGAAAGACCTCCAATAACGTGAAGTAAATTGAACACCACAATCCAATATAATGGATAAGGGAAGCCCATGAAACGTCACCATCTCATAAAGGTATAACATAGCATAATCTTCAGCCCCATATGTGGTCTTAACTAGTAGAAAGTGCGCCAATTTTGTCATCCTATCAACTATAAGCCAAAGAGAATCAAAACCCTTTCTAGTCTTGGGCAACCTAACCACAAAATCCATTTTAATCTCTTCCCACATCTAAGCAGGAATCTTTATGTCTTGGGTTAGTCTACCCGTCTTTTGATGTTCAGCCTTGACTTGTTGCCAACTATGGCAACCAAAAACAAATTTAGCAATGTCTTTCTTCATACATCCCCACCAAAACACATCCCTCAAATCTCTATACATATTAGTAGCCCCTGGTTGAACAAAATAGGAAGAACTGTGAGCCTTATCAAGAATGTTTTCTCTCAAGCCATCAACATAAGGCACACATAACCTACCTTGGTATCTAAGGACACCATCTCCCACTTTAGAGGAAACATCCACCTTAGCATCTTTTACTAATGCCTTCCATTCTAACAAAGTTAGGTCAAGATCTTGCTTAGCTTTCACCTCCTCAACCAATGAAGATTTAGAATCATCAAAAATAACAAAGCCACCATTATTTACCTCTTACAACCTAACTTCCAATCTATGCACCAGTAGACCTCCTTAGCCACCTCTATGCCCCCAATATGAACATGAGCTAGGCTACCTATAAACACCCTTCTCAAAGCATCCACCATAACATTAACCTTATCGGGATGATAATGTACACTCATATCATAATCCTTAAGAAATTTTAACAACCTTGTTTGCCTCAAATTGAGATCTTCTTGAGTGAACACATATTACAGACTCTTATGATTGGTAAACACATCAATATGCACCCCATACAAATAATGATGCCACATCTTTAATGAAATACCACAACGGCTAGTCCAAGATCATGGGTAAGATAGTTCTTTTCATGCACTTTGAGTTATGTAGAAGTATAGGCTATCACCTTACCATTTTGGATCAAAACACAACCCAAACCAACTCTAGAAGTATAACAACACATAACAAATCCTTCTAGCGCTTTTGGTTGAGACAAAATGGGAGAGAACATAAAATGTTTTGAAGCTCTTCTTACACTTGTTGGTCCACACAAACTTAGGCTTCTTTTGGGTCAATTTAGTCATGGGAGAGGCAATAGAAGTGAACCCATTCATGAATCTCTGATAGTAACCTCTTAAGCCCAAGAAGCTCCAAATATCTGGTAGGGTCAATGGTCTAGGCCAATTTCTAATCACATCCGTATTTTGAGGATCCACATTAATAGCATCCCCCAACACCACATGACCTAGGAAGAAAAACTCTTTCAATAAAAATTGATATTTTCATACTTGGCATACAACGTTTCTTCTCTTAATCTTTGAAGCACTACTTTCAGGTGACCCATATGCTCCTCCTCACTATGTGAATAGATCAAAATATTATCAATGAAGACCATAACAAATAAATCAAGGTAGGGTTTGAATACCTTATTCATAAGATGCATGAAGATAGCCAATGCATTGGTGAACCCAAAGGACATCATAACAAACTCATAATGCCAATACATAGTACGGAAGGCCATCTTAGGAATATCACACTCCCTCACCTTCATTTGATGGTACCGGGATCGAAGATCAATCTTAGAGAAATTGCTAGCCCCTTGAAATTGGTCAAACAAATTATCAATCCTTCGAAGAGGATACTTATTCTTTATGGTGACCCTTTTAAATTGCCAGTAGTCAAACATATTCTAAGAGACCCATCCTTTTTTCTCACAAACAACACCAGTGCACCCTAAGGTGATTGGCTAGGCCTAATAAAACTCTTCTCCAACAAGTGCCATAATTGCTGCTTCAACTCCTTTAACTTTGTCGGGGCAATACATTAAGGGAAAATAGTGCCTCACACTCATAGACCCTTGTCTCAAATTCATAAATTCCACTATTTTGGCTTCCCTAAGTTCAAGTAAAACGAACTGATTAAGAAAAGCCACCTTGAACTCCTCCCAAAGCATCACATTGTTCACTCCCTTCTCCTCTTTCCATTGGTTGTACCATATTTGTGATACCATTTTAAGTTGGTAAGATGCCAACTCCGGTTCTTCTCCAACCTAACACCCATGATAGCCAATACCTTTTAGACCTCATCAATGAACTCTTGAGGGTCGTAATCTACCTTAAACCCATAGAATTCCAGTGGGTTTACCCTCATGAAGTCTCTCACCCAATATGCTGGAGTAGGAGCATGAGTGGATTAGGCTCCTTGATTGGCTTGATTAGTCACAACTTCTGCAAGCAATGTGAAAGCATCCAAGAGCTTCGAGAGTGTAGGATCCCCTTTCTCTTGTGTTAGGCATGATCTAGCATGGAAAAGAATAATCTTTAGGGGGAAAACATTACCTCAATTTCTATAGCATGACATATTGTAAGAAAAAGGGAAACATTTCCTAAAACGTCTCATAGCCTCTTACTCATAATTTTGGTGCATAACGTAACCATGAATAAGACTCTTATCGACGTGGTATGTTGGATAATGAGGACCATTAACAATGTAGTGCTCTGAGACCAAGTTTGTCATGACCCAAGCATAGGAACTAGATGTGACACAACATATGGGAACCTATAGGTACTCCAAGCACGCTTCTTAACATATCTTTACACATCCTTGGTCGTGGAAGTAATAAAATACAATAATAGTATATAAATATCGATAAAGTAGGCTAAGGGACAACATTCATATGATAAACATCAAGAGTCAAGAGAGAGTCAATGCTCATGGCATTATACAAAACATGTCCAATAACACCTCTAACCATAGAACTTAGCAGGGGCCAAGACAAGCAACCGGGCTCACCCTCAGAGACAAAATACACAATAATGAAAGAGAGTCATAATACATAACATAAGAACATAAACGTTGTCCTCGGAGTAGACGACTCACCAACTACTTGAGAGAGATCATACAAGTGAGGTGGAGGATGAATATCAAGTGGGGATTTAGTTCCTATATGGTAATATCATATAGGCACAGAGTATATGTTAGTATGTTTGAATATACTAAGTATGTAGGATCCAATGCAACATTAGATACACAGCTTAGTCAAAATGCATAGTTAGATAACAGAGGAGCACATAATAATATGGCATGCGTGGTGGACGCTTGAAGTAAACCATACATGTGTAAGAAGAGACCATCATTATAGAACACATAGATTACCAAGGTACAAACCTCTTTGGTTGGTTAGTGGATCATAGTACCCAACCACGCATGGTGATTGAGGAACTAACCCCTCAACCCGGTTACCAAGGTATGAACCCCTTCATTTGTTAGTGGATAGTTGCACCCTACCACCCTTGGTGATTGAGGTACTAAGCCCTCAATCAAGTTATCAAGGCACGACCCCTTGATTCGTATTAAGGTACAAAACTCTTGACATCGTTACCTGGGCTCTTAATAGCCTGAGTAAGGCATGGTCACTTTCCAACACTATATAGGAGAATATCATATACATATGTTCCTTTCATCATTATAAAGTCATTCAACTCATAATACATACATTAGACCTTCAATTCCTCAAAATACGTTAACTAGACATTTTATCAAATACTTGGCGGGTGTGTAGTGCTATTGTAAAATCATACAATTCAAGAGTGGAATCATGCTAGAAAATTTAGTGTAAAACTATCAATTGATGTTATACCTTCAAGCAATATACATCGAAATCCTTCATCAAATCTCACAATATATCTTGGATTCATTGCTCAAAACATGGTAAAACAATCATAATTTTATGACACCCCAACGTATAGTGTGCAATGAGTTCGTAATAAGTAAGACCTATGAGTAAATGAACTTTAAATCATGAAAATTTTAGATAAAAGAAAACTTAGGCATTATGGGTGAAAGGAACCCATGAAAGAAATTCACATACCTTGACTTTGGAGAATCCTTAAAGAAGATTGCAAATGCAGACTTGAAGCTTGAATGAGAACCTTAAGACCAGATGAGTTTTCAGACTCGAAAGTTTGGGTAAAATATTTGTTTGAGTGTTTGTGTGAGTATTGGAGAATGCATGTTGAATTATATGAGGGTGAAATATGGATAAGTATAGGTACTTGCATGCATGGGAACACTTAGGCCCACGACCCAAAAGTCTTGGATCAAGATAGAGAAAAAGTGCAAAAAAATACACAGTAGCGCGCCCTTAGCCCGTCGCACCGGGGGCACAGATTACTTTCTCAAAATCACATATTTCAATTTCCAAATTTTGATACGGTTTCTTAAAAATTGGATTTAGACCCATTTCACACTCAATTTGACCCCCCTAATATAGAATATGAAGTCTAATCTTTGATATTACGCATGGATTTTGAGATATATGGAAATTATAATTCTGGGCACTTCCAAGGCACAATTTTAGGCAATTTTTGGGGTTGTTTTAGCTGCATCATCAGTCTCGTAATGTCTAGATCCCCAAGCTTAAGGAGAAGAGATTAGACACCGCAGATTAGTCACAATTAGAGGAAATAACTTCGCAGTCGCTATTGAAGCTATGCCATGGGTACAGGTGCTTCTTGGACATATGCTGACAGTGCTCGAAGCCTTACAGAAGGGTGCAATGCTAGCTCCAACTCCTCCACTTCTGCAGCCATCAGATTCTATTATTTACATGTCCCAGCTCAGTCGGAGGGAGCAGTGTAGTTTTAGGACCAACAACTGTTTGGATATTTCATGAGATTGGGTGTGTTGATATTTTTGGGAGCTTCAGAGGAGGACATGCAGGAGTTATTGATTGTATTGTTGGAGCAGTTGCAGGATTTATGATTACGGGAGACTCAAGGGGTTGAGTTTGCTACAAATCAGCTTGATGGTATTGCCAAGCTATGGTAGCGGACTTGCCGAGATACTAGGCCAGCAGATTCCACATTAATGACTTGGGCAGAGTTTATAGAGGCTTTTATTACTAGGTTTGTGCCTAGATACATCAGAGACTATCACCAGGATCAATTTATGCAACTTAAGAAGGGATAGATGGCTATGTCCCAGTGTGAGGTTAAATTTCAGGAATTGTCCTGATATGCTACTTCCATTTTGATTTCAGAGGAGGAGACAATTCATTATACTGTGTGATGTTCTTTTGGGTGTAGGGCACAATATCATTGGTTTAGAGACTGCCCAAAGCAGAGGGTAACACTTACTGCCCTATCGCACACTAAGCTAGCTCCTATACTAGGTGGCAAGGGCAGAGTCAGGACCATGATCACTAATGTGCTATCAAAACACAACACTTTTGATTCTTAAAATATAGAATTTGTGTGTTCTTATAGTGATGTTAGTGGATTTGATATATTTGTATGTTTGTTTTGCAGGATTACAGGGTTAGCACAATTTTTGGGCTAAGTGTGTGAGTTTTGTAGAAGTTGAGGTTTCGTGAGATCTTTTACGGGCGTGGAAAATTCCATAAGATGTATAGTTGGTTTCATAATAAATCCCACAGAAGGGTGATTTTCTGAAATAGAGTCTAGAAACATATAGACGAGCCATAGTAGAATTTATGAGCCATAGACTTTGTACCATACCCTGAGGATCAGAAGATCGAAAATTCACAAAAGTTACTAAACAAAACACTTTGCGGGCTATAGAACTTTATTCAACCTGTTGATGGGTGTTGTTGAAGTCACTCCTAGCATTCAAGATGATGTCAACAAAGCACCAACTATGGGCCATAGAACTTTATATGGTCCGTAGAAGTGCCCATAGTTCCTGCCGACCTATTACTCCTAATTAATTTTATTTTTGTGTTTGAAACACTATAAATAGATTTGTAGGTTATTTTTCATAGAGAGAGGAGAGAAGCAATAGGATAGAATAGTATATAATAGTAGAGACATTTAGAGAAACACTTGTGACACATTATTTTGTTATTCTAATTCAATGTTGTGAATCCTGGTGAAGATCTTGAATTTATTCTTCTTAATTCTATTGTGTAAGTGCTCAATTATGTTATTCAAATTTATGATTCTTGCACCTACACCAATACTGTTTAGCTAAATCCACTACTAGGGTTATGGGAACCATGAAGAACTAACAAGGTAAAATCAAATAATTCATAATTCTAGAAAAGTATGTATGTATGTATGTATTAATTCTCTTTGGTTTGAATTATTTGTAACGGTTTCCAAAGTTACAACTCGCCTAGGGTTACTGACTAGATCAATATAGTAATTAGTAGAAAAAGAGATTCATCACCAATGTTACATTAATAATCTCATCTAATCAACCAAATTTGGCCAAGGGAGGTTATAATGGAACAATTGGCAAGGGTTAGTAATGCCACACTGCAGGGATAGATCAAATCACATAGTGAAATTTGCTTCTGGCCTGGATCAAAGGGTTTGGTAAACTTAACTTACCATTGTGAATGCTACACATTGAAATAGAATTTGATTATCTGGTAATACCAAATTAGGGAACCATTAGGAACACAATACCCTAGTTACTCTTCATACGGATTTCACGTGTGTCCTAGTTTAGGATTACTTTTCATAGTTGTTACAACCCGTTCCCCCCCTTTGGGAGATACCAAGTTTAATTCACTCGAATTGCTTTAAATTTTTGAAGTATACCATATTCCCTATGGGTTCGACCCTAATTTTTGTTAGGTTATGTATCTTGACAACTACCACTTTAGCCTTCAAAAAAGAGGTGTAGCTTAGGTGACATCAAGATTTTGGTGCCATTGCCGGGAATACGGCTAGACTTGTTTAATTTGAGTAGTTTGGAAATTAAATTTTATTTCCCTTATTATACAATTTGTTGTTATTTTTGTTCTATTTTAGCAGATATGTGTAATGTATGACCAACACGTGAAGTTGAGACATTCCCTTGACTTTGTTTTACATAGAGATCTAAAGAAGGTTGAGAAGATGGTGCAAGATAACACAAACAACATGATGAATGCATCTTTGTATAAGAATCAGAATAAGAGTGAGAATGACGACAACAACCTCTTCTTGAGGACATTGATCCACAGCCACAGGACTTCAACACCGAAGATTATTAGTGGAATTAATATCGATTGATTCATATGGCTATGGATATGACTGGAACTATTGTGTAATCGCCACCATCGGATGACACAATGTTTGTGGTTTCGAGTGGGTTGGTTCTAATGCTAAATAATTGTGGGTTGTTTGCGAGCCTACAATCAGAGGATCCATATAGTCATCCATACAAAATTTTGTTTGTTTGTAAGTGTGTAATGGGAACTCAAAATCTATCTGTAGATGCTATGGGACTTCGTGTCTTAATATTATCTCTAATAGGTAATGCAACACTAAGGCTATTGAAGCTTCCACAAAGTTCATTGATTAGTTGGGCTGAGTTGCAGAAGGCCTTTTTAGAGAGGTTCTTCCCAAGATCGATGAAGCTCAAGTTGAAGGATCAGATAAAAAACATGAGCAACTTCTTGGTAAGATGATAAGTACTACATGGGAGTGGTTGACCAAGTGTCTGAGAAGTATCCCTGACCACAAATTGTTGACGAGGCCTTGGTGGAGATATTCTAGTCTTGGGCAACCCAACCACAAAATCCATATTAATCTCTTTCCCACTTCCAATTAGGAATCTCTCTCTCTTTGGTTAGGCCACCCAATCTTTGATATTCAGCTTTGACTTGCTAGCAACTATAGCAACCGAAAACAAATTTGGCTTTGTCCCTCTTCATGACTCCACACTAATACAGCTCTCTCAAATCCATATACATCTTAGTAGACCTGGGGTGAATAGAACAAGAAGAACTATGAGCCTCTTTCCTTCAAGCTATCAACACGAGGCACACACAACCTACCTTAGTACCTAAGGGCACCATCTCCCCCTTTGGAGAAAACCTCCACCTTACCATCTTTTACCAATGCCTTCAATTCCAACTAAGTAGGGTCAAGTTCTTGCTTAGCTTTCACCTCCTCAGTTAATGAAGATTTAGAACCATCAACAACAACACCCCCATTATCAACTTCTTCCAACCTAATCCTCAATCTAGCTAACCAATAGGCCCCTATAGCCACCGCTTTGCCACTATTATCAACATGAGATAGGCTACCCATGGACACCCTACTCAAAGCATCTGCTATAACATTAGCCTTACCGGTGTGATAATGCACACTCGTATCCTAATCCTTAGTTCTAACCACCTTTATTGGCTCAAGTTAAGATCCTTTTGGTTGAAGACATATTGGAGGCTCTTATGATCGGCAAACACATTAACATGTACCCCATAAAAATAAAGACGCTATCTCTTTTCTAAAAATACCGCAACAGCTAGCTCAAGATTAATATTTTGCATTAGACCACAACCCAAACCAACTCTAGAACCATCACAATACACCACAAACCTCTCTAGCCCTTCTGGTAGTGACTATATAGGAGTGGACACAAGCTTATCCTTCAAGGTTTGGAAGCTCTTTTCACACACATCAATCCATACAAACTTAGCCTACTTTTGGCTAAACTTTTTCATGGGAGAAGCAACAAAAGAGAACCCATTCACAAATCTCTGGTAGTAACCCACTAGACCTAAGAAGCTCTTAATATCCGACAGGGTCAACCCAATTTCTAATCACATGTCTTTTTAGGATCCACCTTAGTACTATCCCGTGACACCACATAACCTAGAAAGGCAACTTCTTTCCACAAAAATTCACACTTCTCATATTTAGCATACAATTTCTCAACCCTTAATATTTGTAACACTACCATCAAATGACCCATATGCTCCTCCTCACAATGTTAATGGATAAAAATATCATCAACGAAGACCACAACAAACAAATTAAAGTAGTGTTTGAAAAGCGTATTCATAAGATCCATGAAGATAGCCAGTGCATTAGTCAACCCAAAGGACATCACAACAAACTCAAAATGCCCATACCTAGTCCGGAAGGTCGTCTTAGGAATATTACACTCCCTCACCTTCACTTGATGATACCAGGACCTAAGATCAATCTTAAAGAAGTGGCTAGCCCCTATCAATTGGTCAAACAAATCATTAATCCTTGAAGAGGATACCCATTCTTGATTGTGACCCTATTAAGTTGCCTATCCTTCTTCTTCACAAACAACACTGGTGCACACCAAGGTGATTAGTTAGGCCTAATAAAACCCTTCTCCAATAAGTCCCTCAAGTGCTCCTTCAACTCTATTAACTTTTCCAGGGCCATATAGTATTGGCGGATATAAATGGGTTGAGTATTGGGAAGGAAGTCTATACCAAAATCTATCTCCCTTTGTGGAGGAATACCTGGGAGGATATTTGGAAAGACATTAAGAAACTCATTTACAACCAAAACCGACTCTATAGGAAGGACTTTGGAATCTATATCCCTAACCCATACAAGATGATAAAGACACCCCTTAGAAATCAACTTATGGGCTTTAATTCAAGATATGAACCTACCCTTGACTACCAGATCATGACTCTCCCATTCAAGGATGGGTTCATTTAGGAATTGGAGCTTGATCCTATGGGTGCTACAATAAATAGAGGCATAGTATGCATGCAATAAATGAATCCCAAGAATAATGTCAAAATGAACCATGTCCAACACAACAAGATCACAAGGCAATATTTTATGTAAGATGAAAATAGGACAATTCCTATAGACCTTTCTACCAACAATAGATACACCGATAGGAGTTGACACCTCATATGAATCACACAATAATTAGGGTTCAACATGGAACTTTTAGGCAGCAAAGGGGGTAACAAAAGAAAGAGTGGCACCCAGATCAATCAAAGCATACACATCAAGTACAAACATTTTCAACATACTGATAACAACATCGGGCATCTCATCAACCCCTTGCCTCTAATGCAAATCATAAAACCAATTGCTCCTTGGGGCACAATCTTATTCACCATCTCTACCCAAAGGAACCACATTGGCACATTGGTCTTGAGTACTAATATCCTTACTCTTGTTGCGATCATGAGGGAACTAAACCTTTTTGTAACACACTTCCCCACAACCATAACATGTATTAGTGTCTCTCAAGCATGGGCTCTTATAACGCTTACCACATATTGCACAGACAACATCAGGAACCACAACACCAACACTTTGGGTCCTTGGTAATTCATTGGAAAACCCATTATTAGAAGCATGAGAAGACCCTTAGTCTTGGTGGAACCGGCCATCCCTTCGGCTTTGGAGCTTGCCACCAAAATGGGCACTTTTTGCCTCATGACCCCTTCTCTTCCTTGACTTATCTTCCTATATTTGATTGATATGGTTAATCAAATAGAACAAATCCATGTCATTAATCAACATAGCATACTAGCACTCTTCACTCACCAAGTCAAAAACACCCATCGTAAATTTATTCATCCTAGACCTTGAGTCAGCCACCAAGTGTGGCGCATATTTTGAATGTTGGTTGAACTTTAGGGCATACTCCATCACACTCATAGTCCTTTGTCTCAAATTCATAAATTCTACCAATTGGGCTTTCCTAAGCTCAAGAGGGAAGAACCGATTAAGAAATTTGGCAATGTCCTTCTTCATACTTGCCCACCAAAACACATCCCTCACATCTCTATACATCTTTGTAGAACCGAGATAAATAGAATAGGAAGAATTATGAGACTTATTAAGAATCTTCTCTCTCAATCCATTAAAAATAGGCCCACACAACCAACATTTATACCTAAGGGTACCATCTTCCCTTTGGGAGAAAACCTCCGCTATGCCCTCTCTCACCAAGGCCTTCAATTCTAATAAGGATGGATCAAGATCTTAATTTGCTTTTATCTCATCAATCAAGGAACTCTTTAAACCATCAAAAACCATAATACCACCATTATCAAACTCTTCTAACCTAACCCCCAATCTAGCCAAATAATGGACCTCTTTAGCTGTAACACCCCACAACTTACAATACTAGTACAATTCAAATGAAACATGACATGGTTTGGTCAAATTAATGCTAATTATTAAAATTACTTGAATCTCGTGTTAATGGGCTATATATGCATCTAACGCTTAAGAGGGTCAAGTGTATACATGTTTTATCTTGAATTGAGGAGATTACAGCCTTAACTGAAGGGAAAGAATTGAGGTGCCTGTAGGACATAGGAAGCTAGAAGGTGAGTCAACTCCTTGCTTAGATTAAATTGGATAGCTAAATAGAGATGAGGCTCGACGTCGAATTTATCCAAGTTTAATTATGAATAAAGCCCGTGCTAAGGGTGTAACTTTAGCCTATCTTTTAGCCTCATAAAAAGACTACATTTTTAGCCTAAGAAGTATAATAAAAAGGGCCCAAATGTACCACAACCCACTTGGTTAATTGGACCTAAACTAAGTGAAGAGAAAAATGGAAAATGGGCAGCCCAAGCCCATCAACTTGGAGATCCATTTAGGCCCAAGTATAAGGGTCAAGCTGCTGGATAACAAGCTTGAAAATATATGGTATAAGGTGGTCAAAAGGTCAATATAAGGTAGGATAAGGACCCCTTTAAAAAGGATTAAAACAGCTCCCATAATTCATTTCCCAACTTGAACACACAAAAAAATACATTTCTCTCCAAAGTTTCTCTCAACTTTTCCTTAACTTGTAAAGTAGAAAAATGACTCTTTTAGGGTTCTTGAAGGAGACCTGAACCTTGAAGGCAAAGGTGGGTAATAATAGTTGTGTATTTAGTATGGTTTCTTCATGAAAAACTTGAAGTATATGTTAGTATTTTGTGCTGGAAATTCTGGATAGATTGAGTTCTAAGGACTATTGTACACTTTTCTTGTTAACTAAGAGGTTTTACTCTTGTTGGTTGGCTGTATTATGAAGTACTACTTATTCATTTAGCAAATCTTGGTTTAATAGTAATGTAACAAGTCTGATTAACCACTTTTACAGTCCACAAAAGTGAGTCCTTATATGATATCACAATTGTGTGCTTACTATAAACTTGTGGGCTGTTGGATGGAAGGTTATTGGCTCACATCCTTCATGACTTCTTGAGTGCTGTGATGAGATTATTTTAGGTATGTTCACATGTGTAAATGTCGTTGGAACAGTTTGGTTAGAGTTGGAATAAGTTTGGAGTTGTCAACATCGAAATGTAGCGAAGGGAGGTAACGTTATGCTATCCATTTTTAGATTCTGTAGAATTGTTAGGTATTATAATTTGTGGTCTATTGTAAAACTGTTATGGCATTCAGACAGGTTGTACATGATGTGAACATGTGAATGTCTATTATAAAAGTATGATTAGGGGCGTAAAGGTTGAAAGAATGCGCTCGGGTTTATAAAAACTCGCTTGCTGCCCGTGTATTATTTTGTTATGTGATTGGGCTGCGAAGGTGTGTCTATTGGCTGCTAATGCTAGTCTTATCACCTAATATGTTGTAGATAAGTATTTGTAGGAATATAAGGTTATCTCGAGGTAGTAACGAGGTCATACAACCAGGTATGTAAGGCTACTTGATACCGTATTATTTGGCATGAAGAATAGATCCCTCCTTGGAACATAAAGGCATTTGCCAACTCCGACAAAACTATTAACCATGTCTCCACTCTTTGACATGTTCATATGCTTCCATACATAGTCACCTTGAAATCCGCAAACATTCTTCTATACAAAGTCATATGGGTCCTTGTTACTAAATAAATTCACGAGTTGTTCCATTTTATAGGTATTTCATTATTTATGTAACGTACTCTTTTTCATTGTCATATTGTCGTATATGATTATCCACTTGTCACATATTACATCTATAGTCGTACAACTCTAATATTGTGACCACCTAAAGAACCATCTCAAAGGTAATTAAAAGGTAAAGTATATTATTTGTTGATAGTTGGTAGCCTGAGGGGTGGAAGAATCACCTAGCGAGGGATGATCCTATCACGGGTAGCAGCCCGAGGGGTTAAGGAAGAACCTAGCCAGGGACAATCCCGATATAGTTTACCACTGATCAGTTGGTCATTGTATTACATCTGTGCACAGATTATACAATAAAGGTAAAGTAATATAAAGAACATAAAGTACATAATTCCAAAGTGTAACCAAAGGTGGTCTCTAATCTTGCACTAGTGCATGGTTTCATTTGAGTTGTTATTTATATATAGTATAGCCTCCCTTATATACTTAGTACATTATCTCGTACTGACGTCCCTTTGGGGGACCTACATTTAATGCTGCAGGTACAGGTGCTAATAGATCTCCCCAGTAGGAGTACAAAACCTTCAGCCGTTGTTAACAAGCTACAGGTCGCTTTAGCGCTTTGTGTGCTCCTAGAGTTTATATGTTTTTATTGTACAGCTAGTCAAACTGAGGCCTGTCCCAACCGTTGTTAGATATGTTCTCTTATCTTGAGGCTTTGTGGACCATGTAAATTAAAGTGTGGTCATGTTTCGTGCTTTAAACACCATCCCCAACGGCCTAGTCACATGCATTTCATTTTGCTTGTTATCACTACTTAATTTGTTAAAGGCATGTCAAATGTAGAAACCCCTCATAACGCATACAGAAAGTGCATAGATATAGGTTAGTTCTCTGGAGGATGGCTTATCGACAACGGGTGCCAGTCCGCCCTAATGGGACTTTGGGTCGTAACCGAAGTGGTATAAGAGCGGGTCATCCTAGGGAGTCTATGAAGCCGTATATATGTAGAATATTGTTTATTGACGTGTTGTGCATAAAATTTATAAGTAGGAGGTTGCATGGCATTTAAAATTTGTTGCTTTCTTTTAATTCTTTAAATCGTGCCATAAATCCAAGTGTAATAGGTGCAATATGTATAATTCCTAAATTGTTTTGTACAGTAAGTATGCTAGAAACAAGGCAGAACAAAGGTAAAGAAAATGGAGTAGAAGTGGTGGTTGGTATGCCTAGCCAGGTGAGACAACAAGATGAGGTTCGAGAGAAGTCTTTGTCACAGACATCTCCAACTCCTCTAGTTCCTAATAAACTCGAGAGCAGTGAAATTCCCCCAAAACCACCTATTGATGCTACCGTGAAGGATCTGAGAAATACAGTCCAATTATTGACTCATATAGTTGCAGGCCAAGGTCAAAGGCAAGAAGGTCCAATTATGGGTACAAGTGGTCCAAATAGGGCAGCTGGTACTAGGATATGTGATTTTCTTAATTTGGACCCTCCATCCTTCACTAGGTGTGATCCTAATAACGATCCCCAATACTTTATCGATCAGATTCAACGTACTTTAGATGTTATGCACGTGATTGGTATAGAAGTTGTCGAGTTAGAGACATATAGGTTGAAGGGTGTAGCTAGATTATGGTATGAATGCATCTCCCGTATAGACCAGTTCTTGAATCTACACCAAGGGAATACGAGTGTGATAGAGTATAGCCTTCAGTTTAATTCCTTGGCAAGGTACTGCACCGTTACTTACTTGAACAAAGATATGGACATAGTAAGAATGCGGGCTTTTGCACAAAAATTAGAGGATCAGAGGCAGAGGAGAAGGACACAACATTTAGAAAGGGGGCAGACCAAAAGATCCAGATCTACAGGGCAGTTCACACCACCACAAGGTGAGCTTAGGCCTCATTTTTCTAGTAGACCTCCTAGGCCATCATCCTTTTACTCTACAGCCAATGCTCCACCACAACTTCAAGGGTCTAGAAGTAATCAATTTGGTGAACGAGGTAAGGGACAAGGTACACAAATAAAAGGATATTCAGCAAGATAGCAAATAACACCTAGGCAGTATTGTAAATAGTATGGAAGGAGTCATATGGGTATATGTCGTGTTGGGATAGATGTTTGTTATTGGTGTGGTGTGCCAGGGCAAATGATAAGAAATTGCCTGAAGAGACGTATGTGTGGTATGGCATAAACTACTGGGTTAGCTATTGCATTATTATCATCATTTCCTTTGGTAGGTAGGGGTCAGCAAGCACCTATGGGTCATGGTACAGGTGTTAGAGGGGCAACTAGCTCTAGCGAGGTTCTGAATCATACTTATGCACTGGGAAGTCAGTAGAATTTGGAAGCTTCACATGATGTAGTCACAGGTACATTATCCATCTTTTTATATAATGTATATGCATTAATTGACCCTAGTTCTACACAATCATATATCACTCCACTAGTTGCTGGGAAGCTTAAGAGAACACCCAAATTATTGAACTAACCATTTGAATTGTCTCACCGACTGGTGAATCTATTATGGCTAGAAGGGTTTATTATGACTATGTAGTAACTATTTATGGCCGTGACACATTAGCTGACCTAATTGAGTTAGAAATGGTGGAATTTGATGTTATAATAGGTATATATTGGTTAGCCTCTTGTTATACCAACATGGATTGCCGAACTAAGAGAGTGTACTTCCACTTTCCAAATGAGCCAGTTCTTGAATTAGATGGCAATGTTGGGGCACCAAAGAGGAAGCTTATATCTTACTTTATGGCTAGAAAGATGATATCTAAGGGGTATATATGTCATTTAGTTAGAGTAAGGGATATGGAGGTAGAATTACCAACTCTTCAGTTAGTTCCAGTAGTGAATGAATTTATCGATATGTTTCCTGAAGAACTCCCAGGATTACCTCTAGAATGAGAAATAGATTTTGGTATTGACTTACTTCTAGGCACTCAACCTATTTCTATCTCTCCATATAGAATGGACCCGACAAAACTGGGTGAATTAATACAGCAGTTAAAAAACTCATTGGAGAAGGGTTTTATAAGAACTAGTATGTCACCTTGGGGTGCACCAGTATTATTCGTACGCAAAAAGTATGACACCTTGAGAATGTGTATCGATTATCAACAATTAAATAGGGTGACAATTAAGAATAAATATCCCCTTCCCAGGATTGATGATTTATATGATCAGTTACAGGGTGCTAAATGCTTTTCAAAACTTGATTTGAGATTAGGTTATCACCAAGTGAGGGTGATGCAGCAAGATATACCCAAGATAGCTTTCAGAACACGCTATGGTCGCTTTGAATTTCTTATTATGTCATTTGGGCTAACAAATGCACCAGCAGCTTTTATGGATCCGATGAACAAGGTATTTAAGGCATTATTGGATATGTTTGTGATAGTATTTATAGATGATATTTTAGTATATTAAAGATCAGAAGAGGATCATGCAGATCACTTGCTATAGGTGTTATAGATTCTTCCTGATCGATAATTGTATGCCAAGTTTTCTAAATGTGAATTTTGGGTAAAATCAGTGTCATTCTTAGGTCATATTATATCTAATGAGGGAATTACGGTTGATTCAAAAAAGATAGAAGTTGTGAAAGATTAGCCAAGACCAATATTACCCACATAAGTTCGGAGATTCCTAGGGTTGGCAGGTTATTACAAGAGGTTTTTTGAAGATTTTTTTTCTATTTATACACCTCTAACATAGTTGACACATAAGGCAACCAAGTTCCAATGGAATGATGTATGTGAAAAGAGCTACCAGGAGCTGAAATAAGCTAACTTCTGCACCTGTGCTAGTATTTCCAGAAGATACTAAGGGGTATGCAATGTATTGCGATACTTCAGGAGTTTGCTTAAGGTGTGTACTGACACAGAATTTTAGGATAATTTCTTATTCAACTAGGCAACTACGACCATATGAGAAAAACTATCCAGCAAATGATCTTGTGTTGGCAGTGATTGTGTTTGCTCTGAAAATATGGTACCACTATTTGTATGGGGTCTTTGTTGACATATATACTGACCATAAGAGCCTGCAATACATCTTTAAGCAGAAAGACCTAAACTTAAGACAAGGAAGATGGATAGGGCTAATAACGGATTACAACGTTGATATACTATACCATTCAGGGAAGGTAAATGTGGTGGCCGATGCTCTTAGTTGTAAGGCAATCATAAATACTGGTGATCGAGCTATGGTAACACAAGGATTGACTAAGGATTTAGTCAGCTAGACAGTTTGGGAGTTTAGCTTCTTGAAACTCCGAAGGAAGGGGTTATTATGCAGAATGCTGTAGAGTCATCATTGGTAATAGAGGTGAAAGACAATTCGAGGATCTTGTTCTATGATTACTGAAGGAAAAAGTGAGTCAAGGTACAACAAAGGCATTTGACCTGACACAAAATAGAGCACTTTACTTCCAGAATAGAGTATGTGTGCCAGATATTAATGGATTAAGAAAAAGGATAATGGAAGAAGCCCACCATTCCTGATATTCCATGCATCCCGGATCAACTAAGATGTACCATGACCTAAAGGAAATGTTTTGGTGGGGAGGCATGAAAAAGGACCTTGCAGAATTTGTGTCCAATGTCCAAATTGCCAATAGGTGAAAGTAGAACACCAAACGCTAGGAGGTTTTATACAGTGTATAAAGCTTCCAATATGTAAGTGGGATATGATCAATATGGATTTTGTTACAAGTTTGTCTTGCTCATTTCATAAGTTTAACTCAACATGGGTTATAGTTGACAGACTCACAAAGTCAGCACACTAGTCAGGAGTGATTATACAACTGAAGAGTATGCCAAGCTATACCTCAAAGAGATAGTTAGGTTACATGGAGTCCCAATCTCTATTATATATGACCAAGGATCTCAATTCACTACAAAGTTTTGGAATTCCTTCCAAAGGAGTTTAGGTACAACTTTCCACCCTCGAATAGATGGTCAAGCAGAATGCACCATTCAGACACTTGAAGATATGTTGCGATCTTGTGCATTAGCTTTAAAGGTAGTTTGGTAGACCATTTGCCACTTATTCAGTTTGCCTATAACAATAGCTACCATGCGAGTATCAAGAAGGCACCTTATGAAGCTTTGTATGGAGGAAATGTAGATCACTAATTAGATAGTTTGAAGTGGGTGAAACCATCTTACTTGGGCTAGATCTAATACAACAAGCCATGAAAAAAAGTTAAGGTAATACAGCAGCAGCTAGAAATAGCCTAAAGTCATCACAAATCATATGCGGATGCTAGGAGGAGAGGACTAGAATTCTCAGTAGAGGATTGGGTACTTTTAAAGGGGTCTCCAATGAAAGGGGTTATGAGATTTGGTAACAAAGGAAAACTGAGCCCATGTTACATAGGGCCATATCAGATTATTAAGACGTTCGGGCACGTTGTATATAAACTAGAGCTACCCCAAGAGCTTTCAATGTTTCATCCAGTTTTTCCTGTATCAATGTTTCAAAAATGCGTAGGTGATCCATCCCATATCACTCCTATTAAGGATGTGCAGGTTATAAAATAGCTCACCTATGAAGAGGTACTTGTTGCCATTCTAGATCATTGGGTTAAAAAGCTAAGAATAAAGAAATAACTTTAGTAAAAGTACTTTGGAGAAACTAGCAAGCCGAAGAAATAACATGAGGGGGTGAGGATACAATAAAATCACAATATCCTTAATTATTTTAAGCTAAAGAGGAAGTCTAACATGCAGAATTGGGACACTAATAGGTATGACCGGTGAATGCTTAATATGCTATCAAATGTTTATGTAAGTAAAGAATTAAACTTGGTTAAACTATCCAAATTGTGCTAACATTCAAGGACCAATGTTCCTAAGTAGGGGAGGATGTAACACCCCACACCTTACAATACTAGTACAATTCAAATAAAACATGACATGATTTGGTCAAATTAGCGCTAATTTTTAAAAGTGCTTGAATCTTGTGTTAATGGGCTATATGTGTGTCTAATGCTTAAGAGGGTCAAGTGTATACATGTTTTGTGTCAAATTGAGGAGATTATGGCCTTAAATGCACGGAAAAAATTAAGGTGCTTTTAGGACTTAAGAAGCTACTAGGTGAGTCACCTACTTGCTTAGCTTAAATTGGCTAGCTAAACGGAGACGAGGCTCGATGTCGAATTTGTCCAAGTTTGATTATGAATAAAGTCTGTGTTAAGGGTATAACTTTAGCCCATCTTTTATAATCATAAATGTAATATATTTTCAGACCAATAAGTATAATAAAAAGGGCCCAAATGCACCACAACCCACTTGGTTAATTGGACCCAAACTAAGTGAAGAGAAAGTTGGAAAATGGGCAGCCCAAGCCCATCAACTTGGAGACCCATTTAGGCCCAAGTGTAAGGTTCAAACTGCTGGATAACCAGCTTGAAAATATATGGTATAAAGTGGTCAAAATTTCAAGAGACGGTTGGCCAAAGATCCCTTCAAAAAGGGTTAAAATAGCTCCCACAATTCATTTCCCAACTTGAACACACAAAAAAATAGATTTGTCTCCAAAGATTTCTCTCAACTTTTCTTTACCTTGTAAAGCAGAAAAATGACTTTTTTAGGGTTCGTGAAGGATAACTTAACCTTTAAGGAAAAGGTAAGTAATCATAGTTGTGTATTTATTATGGTTTCTTCATGAAAAACTAGAAGTATATGTTAGTATATTGTGCTGGAAATTCTGGATAGTTTGTGTTCCAAGGACTATTGTACACCGTTCTTGTTAATTAGGAAGTTTTACCCTTATTGGTTGGCTATATTATGAAGTAATACATATGTATTTACCAAATTTTGGTTTTACAGTAAGGTAAAAAGGCTGATTAACCACTTTTACAGTCCACAAAAGTGAGTCCTTATATGATATCGCAATTGTGTGCTTAGTATGAACTTGTGGGCTGTTCGATGGAAGGTTATTGGCTCACGTCCTTCATGACTTATTGAGTGCTTTTATAAGACTATTTTAGGTCTGTTCATATGTGTAAATTTTGTTTGAATATTTTTGTTAGAGTTAGAATAGGTTTGGAGTTGTCAACGTCGAAATGTAGCGAAGGAAGGTAACGTTATCCTGTCCATTTTTATGTTGTGTAGAATTGTTATGTATTGTGTAAGACTGTTATGGCACTAAAACAGGTTGGAAAAGATGTGTACATGTGAATGTGTGTTATAAAAATGCGATTATGGGTGTAAAGGTTGAAGGAATATGCTCGGGTTTATAAATACCCGCTTGCTGCCCGTGTATTGTTTTGTTATGTGATTGGGCTGCCAAGGTGTGTCTATTGGCTACTAATGCTAGTCTTATCACCTAATATGTTGTAGATAAGTATTTGGAGGAAGTAAAGGTTATATCAAGGTAGTAATGAGGTCATCAACGAGGTATGTAAGGATACTTCATACCATATTATTTGGCATGAAGCATAGATCCCTCCTTGGCACATAAAGGCATTTGCCAACTCTGACACGACTATTAACCATGTCTCCACTCTTTGACATGTTCATATGCTTCCATACATAGTCACCTTCAAATCTTCATACATTCTTCTATACAAAGTTATATCGATCCTTGTTACTAAATAAAGTTCACGAGTTGTTCCATTTCATGCTCATTTCATTATTTGTGTAATGTACTCTTTTTCATTGTCATATTGCCTTGTATGATTATCCACATCTCACATGTTACATATACAGTCCTACAACTCTAATATTGTGACCACCAAAATAACCATATCAAAGGAAATCAAAAGGTAAAGTGTATTATTTATTGATGGGTGGTAGCCCGAGGGGTGGAAGAATCACCTATATAGGGACGATCCTATCACGGGTGGTAGCCCGAGGGGTTAAGGAAGAACCTTGCCAAGTACGATGCCGATATAATTTATAGCTGATTAGTTGGTCGTTTGTATTACAACTGTGCACAGATTATACAGTAAAGGTCAAGTAATATAAAGAGCATAAAGTACATGATTCCAAAGTATAACCAAAGGTGGTCTCTAATCTTGCAATAGTGCATGGTTTCATTTGAGCTATTACTTTATATATAGTATATCCTGCCTTACATACTCAGTATATTATCTCATACTGACATCCCTTACGGGGAACCTGTATTTCATGCCATAGGTACAGGTGCTAGTAGGTCTACCCAGTAGGAGTACAGGATATTCAGCTGTTGTTACCAAGCTCCAGGTTTCTTTGGGGATATTTGTACGTCTAGAGTTTATATGTTTATATTGTACAGTTAGTCGACGTAGGGATTGTCCCGACCCTTGTCTGATACTTTTTTTTATTTAGAGGCTTTGTGGACCATGTAAATTAAAGTGTGGTCATGTCTCATACTTTAAACACTGTGGCCTCAACAGCCTAGCCACATGCATTTCTTTTAGCTTGTTATCACTACTTAATTTGTTAAAGACGTGTCAAACGTAGAAACCAATCATAGTGCATACAAAACGTGCGTAGATATAGGTTGGTTCTCCTGAGCCTTATCGGCAATGGGTGCCAGTTTTCCTTAATGGGACTTTGGGGCATGACACTAGCCACCCTACTTAAAGCATCGACCACAACATTAGCATTACGTGAGGTTTAGTGCACACTCATATCATAATCCTTAAGAAGCTCGAACCACCTTTGTTGCCTCAAGTTCAGATCTTTTTGACTGAACACATATTAGAGACTCTTATGATCGGTAAACATATCAACATACACCCCATATAAATAATGATGCCAAATCTTCAAAGCAAAAACCATGACGGTCAATTCAAAATCATGGGTAGGGTAGTTCTACCCATACACCTTGACTTATCTAGAGGCATAAGCTATCACCTTACCATTTTGCATTAAAACACAACACAAACCAATTAAGGCGGCATCACAACACACAACAAACCATTCCAACCCTTCCGGTAAGGACAAGATGGGAGTGGAGACATGCTTACACTTCAATGTTTGGAAACTCTTTTCATAGTGATCGATCCACAAAAATTTAGCCTTCTTTAGGGTCAACTAAGTCATTTTAGAACCAATAGAAGAGAACCCATTGACAAATCTCTGATAGTAACCCACTAAGCCCAAGAAACTTCTAATTTTTGATAGAGTCAAAGATCTACGTAAATTTCTAATCACCTCTATCTTCTTAGGATTCACCTTTATACCGTCACCCAACACCACATGACCTAGAAAGGAAACCGTTTCAACTAAAACTCACACTTCTCATACTTAGCATACAACTTCTCTGCCCTCAATTTTTGTAAGACCATCCTCAAATGGCTCACATGCTCCTCCTCACTATGGGAATAGATTGAAATATAATTAATGAAAACTACCATAAACAAATCAAGGTAGGATTTGAAGAACCTTTTCATAAGATACATAAAGATACTCGATGCACTGATCAACCCAACAGACACAACCACAATTTATAGTGCCAATACCTAGTCCAGAAGGCTATGTTGGAAATGTCACACTCCTTCACCTTCACTTGGTGATGCCCAAACTGAAGATCAATCATAGAGAAGTGACTATCCCCTTAAAGTTGGTCAAATAGATCATCAATTCTTGGTAGCGGGTACTTATTCTTTATTGTGACTATTAAGTTGCTGATAGTGAATGTACATTCTAAGATAACCATCCTTCTTCTTCACAAACAACACTGATGGACCCTAAGGTGATTACCTATGCCTAACAAATTTCTTCTCAAAGAAATCCCTTAATTTCTCCTTCAACACCGTTAACTCCACCAGGGCCATACGGTAAGGGGGAATAAGGATAGGTTGAGTATCGGGAAGGTGGTCTATAGCAAAGTCTATTTCTCTTTCAGGAGGAACACCATAAAGGTCTAAGGAAGATATTTAGGAACACATTAACCTTTGGAACTGACTCTATGGGAAGAACTTTAGATTCAACATTCATAATCCTTGCATGATTGTAGAGACAACCCTTAGAGATCAACTTTAGGTACTTAATACAAGAGATAAACCTACCCTTGATCACCACATCATGACACTTCCACTCATGGATGGGTTCATTTTGGAATTGAAATTTGACTCTATGGGTTCTACAATTAAAAGATGAATAATATGCATGCAATCAATCTATCCCAAGAATGATATACGAAAGGGACAATTTCTATAGACCTTTATAGAAACAATAGATGCACCAATAGGAGTAGACACCTCATAAGACTCACACAATGATTTGGGTTCAACATCAAACTTTTTGGCAACCAAAGGAGTAACAAAAGCAAGAGTGGTACCCGAGTTTATCAATGCATACACATCAAAACCAAAGACTTTTAACATACTAGTGAAGATATCAAGCACCTAATCTACCCCTTACCTCCTTTGCAGTGCATAAATGATTGTGCCTTGGGGCACCACCTTATTGGTCTCCTCTCCCCAAATGAACATCATTGCACCTTGGCCTTGTAGACGAACATCTGTACCCCTGTTATGATTACATGGACTTACTATCACCTTATACCCTACATCACCACAACCAAAACAAGCATTGGTGTCCTTCAAACATGGTCCATCCTAACCTCTACCATACTTTCGGCACGTAGCATTAGGCACCACAGCACTATCACCTTAGGACCTTGGGTAGTCACTGTCAAACATTCTACTAGGAGCATGAGAAGATCCTTAGCCTTGATGAAATTAGATACCCTTGGGACTTTGGAACTTACCATCAAAATGAGCCAACTTAGCCTCATTACCCCTTCTCTTTCTCAATTTCACCCCCTAAAATTGTTTTAGCGTAAGTCATTAGGCGGGACGAATTCATGTCACTAATAAAAATAATGGTACAACACTCCTTATTCACCAAATCAAAAAAGCCCATCACAAATTTTATTCATCCTAGACCTCAGGTTGGCAACCAAGTGTGGAGCATATAGAGAGAGTTGGTTGACCTTGAGGGCATACTCCCTCACACTCATAGATCCTTGCTTCAAATTTATGAACTCCATCATTTTGGCCTCCTTAAGTTCAAGAGGGAAGAACAGGTTGAGGAAAGTCGCCTTCAACTCCTCCTAGATGATTACATTGTTGTTCCCCTTCTCCTTCTTCCATTGAGTATACCATATTTGTGCCACACCATTGAGTTGGTAAGCCACCAATTCTGCCTTCTGTTCCAATCTAACAACCATAATTGACAAGACTTTGTACATCTCTTCAGTAAACTCTTGAGGGACCTCATTCAATTTAGATCCATTGAACTCCGGTGTATTTATCCTTATGAAATCCCTTACCCTAGAAGCCCAAGTAGAAGCATGAGGGGATTGAGACTTTGGTTGATTTGATTAGACACCACTTGAGCTAGCAAGTTGAGAGCATCCCAGAGCTCTCCATGAGCTAGTTGTTCCTCGGGTGTGTGGGATCTTCTTCCTCTTGTGTTAGGCATGATTTAAAAATGTTAAAGAACATTCAATAGAGAGAACATTAACTAACTTCTATAGCATGGCATAGATCATGCAGAGGGGAAACATTTCCTAAAATGCCTCACAGCCTCTTGCTCATAATTATGGTGTACAACACAAGCATGAATAAGACTCTAATCGACATGGTATGTTAGATGTCGAGGACCATTAATAACCTACTACTTTGATACCAAGTTTATCACATCCTAAGCCTAGTACCTAGATGTAGTACGGCGAATGTGGAACCCGAATGGACCCAAAATAAGACTCTTAGCATATTATTACACATCCTTGGTCGGGGAAGCAATAAAACAACAATAAGAGATAGTTAAAAAGGGAATATGGAGCTAAGGAATGTCCTTGATACCATAGAAACCTAACAAGAAAATATCATAACATTAACATATCATAATGTTCGAAGAACACCTCTAATACATACACAGAAGCGGGGGCCAAGAAAACTTTTCGAGCTCACCCTTATAGTCGAAAGCATACAACACAATAATAAGAGTCTTTACATAACATAAGAACAATGGATATCATCGTTGGAGTTGAGGACTCATCAATCTTTCTTTGAGAAGATTGTACTAGCCAAAAGAGGAAGTGGATGATCGTAAGAAGCTCCAATTCCTGTATGGTACCATTATGTAGGCATAGAGTATGCGTTAGTATGTTTGAATGTACTAATTATATAGGATGAAATGTAACACGAGATAAGCAACATAGATAAAATGCAATATCATAAGTAATGGATAGCATAATAACATTATGACATGTATGAATGATGCTTAAGGTAAAACATGCTTATATCTAAGATGCTACATGGGTAGGAAGTGACCATTATCATAAATGAAGCAAACTTAGTACTTGGAATCCAAGGTAGACGACCCCTTGGAAGTGATTGAGGAATCAACCCCTGAATTGATTGATGGTTATTACACCTACCATCCATGGTGATTGACGTATCAACCCCTCAATTGGTTGATTTCATGAAAACCCTCGTCCCATGTGATTGAGGAATCAAACCCCCAATTGGTTGATGGGAATGGCCACTCCTCATCCAAAGTGATTGAGGTACCAACCCTTCAATTGGTTAATGGGCATACCACCTCCCATAAAGATGGTTGAGGCAATTTACCCCTCCTCAAATAAGTTTGGTCAACTCTCAACACTATAGATACCTTCCATGAAATCAACACATATATACCATTGTTTCATCATCATAAAGTCATTCAAGCCATAGGTCATACAGCAATAGATAAAGAATAAAAAATCAGACATTTTTTCAAATACTTGGCAGGTGTGTAATGCTAGTGCAAAACCATGCAATTCAAGAGTGAAGTCATAAAACAAAATTTAAAGTAATCAATCCACCAACACTTGATAATACCCTCATGTAATATACATCAAAACCCTTCATCAAATCTCAATATAGATCATAGATTCAAAGCTCAAAACTTTCTTAAACAGACACACTTTTATGAAACCCCAACTTATTTCATTGTCAAATTCAAAATAAGTAAAACTCATAAGTAAATCAACTTAGAAACAAGCCATTTATGTAAAAAGGAAGCATATGCTCCATGGGTTAAAAGACATAGTAGTTAAAACCCACGTAACTTAACTTTGGAGAATTCCTTGAAGAACATTGAGATGAGAACTTGAACTTTGAGTGAATTCCTTAAGATCTAGAATGAGATTTGGCACTTGAATTTTGAGTGAAACATTTGTCGAAGTGTTTCAGAGAGTATTGGAGATTGTTTTGTATGATATGGTGTTGAAATATGGCTAAGTGTAGGGTTTTTTATACATGGGAAGACTTAGGCCCAATACCCCAAATCCTTCAACCAAAGTGAGAAAACTTGCAACAAAATACATAGGTCTGCGATGGGTCCACATCGCGGTACCATCACGCATCCCCATTATTTTGTACAAACTTGGGAAAATCAAATTTTCATATAGTTTGACCCATCTCCCACACAATTTCATCCCTTGAATAAGAATATGAAGTCTAATTTTCGATATCACGCATGATTTTGAGATATATGGAAATTACAATTGTGGACACTTTCGAGGCATATTTTTCGGGCACTTTTTGGGGTTGTTTTAGCTAGGTACTCTCCTTTATGAGGCCTTCCACACTTAGCGTAATTGAGACTTTGGGGCTTTAGAGCCACCCTCTTCTCTTTCTTGGAAGGATTTGTATTGGTAGATCCTTTCCCACCTGGCTTTTGGCCACCTTAGAACTTTTAACCACATCCCCTTTGGTGAGAGTAGTTCCCACCTTCAACTCGAGCCCTCTTGGACTCCCTTGCCCTTTCATAAATATTTTGTTCCTTAATCTTCTCTATATACATCATCAAGTGAGAAATTCCCATCTCTTTCAGCAACATCGTTGTCCTGCACTCCATAGAGACTAACTCGGAGATACGTAAAATAAACTTGCTCATGGGAGTCCTTGGATGGATGACTATAAATGGTGAATAATTTGACAATTCGGTAAATATGAGGGCATATTCCCTCATGCTTAAACTCCCTTGATTTAATTTGATAAACTCTAAGAACTTTGCCTCCTTAAGCTTAATAGGGAAGAACCGGTCAAAAAAGGTACATTTTGTTTCATCCTAATAGATAGGACCTGCTTCTTGGCCTCTTTGATTGGCCCCTTGCTCTAACTGAATGTTGGCTATTCCTTTAAGTTTTTAGGCAATCAAGTTGACCTTCTCTTCAAAAGGAATGTCATCACCGCCATAACCCAATGATCTTCCTCAATAAACACAACAGGGTCCTCGTCCATCTTCGACACATAAAATTCTAATGGATTCATCAGCATAAGGTCACATACTGTCCTAGCTCGAGTGGCCACTTGAGGAGGAACGTCCACCTCCTTATTAGATTGGTTTGCAAAGGCTTGTGTCAACAAAGTGAATACAGCTTGGAACTCCTCATAAGACACTCCATCGTTCTACTAGAGTGAAGGGACTTGTTCTGTAAAAGTTCCTCACTGATGGAGAGCACTTCATGGAGGCATAATCTATAAACAAGAAAAAACCCAACAATATTTCGTGAAAAACATATTCAACTCTAAGGTACGATATGAATAAGAAAGAAGAGAGGATTTTTTTAAACCATGTCATAGCTTCTCACTGAACATAGTTGTGCCATTTACAACCTTGAATGAGACTTTACGTTATAGGGTATACATGGATATCCAAGGAATATTTTAAAACCTTGTGCTATGATACCCAGTTTTTAATGACCCTACCTAGGGGCCAAGTCATCATAAGGTGAATCACACACCCGAAGGCACCTCACCCAAGCTATTGAAGCATCTTAAGTATTTATAGGCATTCAATTGAAACTTTGTGAAAAACATAAGAGAAGGGACTATGCCCAGTTTTAGTCATGAAGCAACACTACAAAGTAGTGGAATAATTACAATCCATTTGTTTGTCCATGTGCATACTAACTACATCATAAATAGATGGGAAATATAAGTATGGTCAATATCCATCAATTAGAAAAGAATAGAATATAAGGGAACATAGAAAGTAAAAAGCCTCAGGAGGGCTACAAATACATCATCTAAGAATCAAAGAAAATATGCAAGAGAGATGAAAAGTGGAAGAGTCCCGAATTAAGGGCTCACCATAATAAAGCTACTAGTCCTGGACTCCAAAATCTAGCCTTAAGCCAGTGGAGGCGTGACTGTCCCTACATGATTAAAATCATATAGGAAAAATATATGTTGGCAGATTTAAATATACCGTGTATATGAGATACAACGAAAGGATGAAATTTTAATTCCATCATTATTAAACATAACATATAAGGATATAAAGAACAAGGGATACATAAGCAAGCTTAAACATTCCAAACGAGTGTGGCTGAAGATAAACATGAGATAATGCATAAGAAAGAACATAATGGGAAAACTTATCATAAGATTGTAAAACATGAGGGAATGGACAATAACCAACAATAAGCCTAAGTGAACGACTACATGGAATCTTATGAACTTCTTCCATTGGGAAAAGGCCAATGCACTCCTTCTATTGTAAAAAAAAGGAATCTACTTGGCAAGGTAGATATCTAAAACTTAGTAACTTTGCAATTGCATCTTTCATAACATTTAGGCCTACGTGGATCTACTAGCCTAGACTATAGGACCCCTAAAGTGGCATATAGTTAAGGACATTGAGATTTAGCTTCAATGAATTATGCCTAAATTAACGGAATGAGTCCCAACCTCTAGTCCTCTTAGTGCTAATTAATCCGCAGAATCCTTAAAACATAGTCCTGAAATTTGTATGGACCAAAACTTTCTAAGGCCTTAATGGTGCATGGAAATTTGGTTTTGGAAGGTTTTTGACTAAGATGTCACCATAAGACCTCCCCCACAATTAATGGTGCATGGAAATTTGGTTGTGGGAGTTTTTGGACATTGATGTCACCATAATACCCCCTCCACAATCCACGGCGTAGTCAAGGATCCATCAGAAGGTTCCTTGAGATGACCCTTGGCCTTGTGATTGTGTGTTTGTGCCGATGGTGGAGTTCAAGACTAAGTCACCCATGATAGAGCCCTTCATGGCTCGTGTTTCTTTCCACAAGGTATGAAATGGCTCATGGGAGGAGGCAGGGGCTTGAAAGTCAAGTTTTGGCTAAGATACCTCACACACAAACCCCTACACGAGTCATATAGCACCACATATATCTTGTGGGGTTCTGTGAGGGTGTTGGTCTGGAAATTTTCTAATTACGAAATATCTATCTTGTAACTTGGATATTGAATACTTATCTATGTATGGTCTCAATGACAATAATACAGACTGTGTAACTTCACACGAGCCACGAGACTTCTTGTTGAGACCCTTGACAACTTTTAAAGTCTCATTTCATTAATGGTTTTCTTTTAATTTTGGTTATTCTTAATGGTCGTTTATGACTTTCTAGCCTATCCTAAACTCTTGAGACCTATAATCCACTATTCTTACTCAAATTTATTCCTCACACTTAAAATATTCAAATTCTCTCATTGAAAGGCTCCTCTCAAGTGAACCATTGGACGATTAGCTTGGAGGATAAGGAAGGGTCATCTTCTACAATCAATTTTTACTTGATTCTTTTTAATTAGATAAGGTATGTGGGATTAATTCATGGTCTCTTTCCGCCATCAAGAGCCACATATTTTTACTCTTTGATTTATGAATTTTAAGCGTACTTTGAATATGGGTCTTTAATATTATTGTTCATTTGATTCAATTAAGTCATGAACTGTATTTAATTGTTGTTTCTATGAATATTTAAGTTGTATTAGCAAGACTTTCTTTAATATTATGATGATTCAATGTGCATGTCCCTTTAAGCCTTAAATCTATGCATGGGGTAATATTGATTAAGTTCCATTTATTGATTTAACTATTGATTTCGTATGGATACTTTATATTATGAGTTCTAAAGTACGAATTCTACTTGTAGGTGCTATCTCCCCATCATTCATAACATATACAACAATGAGCATTGATTTTTATTAGATTTATGTATTGGTTGAAGCCCAACCTTGACTATGACTAGGTTTTCAAAAGAATTATGGTTATGACATGACAGTGATCACATAATGTTTATAATATAGTTGTATGAGTTCCTTGGGTATTTACACCATCTTGTACAAGTATTGGATGCGCTACTCCCTTGCGTAAAAGTATGACATGACATATCATTTGGCATTTCAGCCTACGATGTATGATTATAAAGAATGTTTCGCTTTTAAGCCAAAGTATAAATTATTATGTTTTGAAAGACTTGTCCTCCATTTTGAAAGCATGTATATGTATATGTACTTCTGTGGTATGATGCCTAATATGGAATGGGATATGGATGCTCCATTCTCATAACCACGTGCCAGAGTTAGTTCTTGTATATGCCCTATTTATGGGATTTTAACTTGAAATCCTTCTGAAAAGAGTAGGTCATAAGGAAGGTGGCAATTAGACTAAAAAGACCTGATCATAAGGTGTGATTTTGGCAACCTTTGGCAAGTAGTCCACTCCCATTCCAATGTAGATCTTGACATTGGGGGTTCATGCATTAGTTCGCATAGATTGTAATGTCAGTTATGGTATTATCCTCTATATGTATAAAGTATTTTTTCATTTTATGCATCATAGATTTCATGGCATATTTATACATTACTCATTCTTATATGATTCCTTGTATATATATATACTTGTCATTTAACATGTAGTTGCAAGCTTAATGAGTTCATAACACTTGCGTGCTTGCATACTTAGTACATTCAAATATATTAACACATACTTTTTGTCTATATGATTTAACCATATAGGGACAGGAGACTACCACCTTCAACCTCTTGACGGCTAGCTTGGTTGACTAAGAGTTGTGTGTGATGATTCTCATCATCCAATGACTAGCTGCCTTCTATCAATTTGTCATGTTATGATGCTTTATATGTTTATTTTGAGGGTGAACCTAGGATATGTGTTGGCCCCTATCCTATTCCATATGTTAGACGTTTTAATGGACATCTTTTGAACTCTTCATATAGTCTTTCTACACTCGTACATTACTTATGGACATTATACCTATAACTATTGTAAACCATGTACTATGTCAAGATGATATTCTTATGATGAGATGTGGATGTGTGAATAGTCCTAATCCCTTTTCTATCCCCATAGCATGAGTTATACTTACCCGCCTCTTAGGTCTTATATGCTATGAGTTATGTGAATCAATGCAAGCCCCTATCCCTATGACATCCCCACAACATGAGTCATCCATTTCCATCCCTTAGAACTATGTGTTTATTACTTCATTATGCACTTCCATACTATTAGTGTGAATATGGATAGTATCAGGCTTGTTTTTGGACTCTCAAGATCCATTTGCCATGTCACTCCTAGACCTTAGGTCTAGGTCATGACAATCTTGGTATTAGAGCACTAAATTTGTAAATGATCCTTGGAGTTCAACATGTCGCGTTAAATATGGCACCCCACTAGTCAGTGGAGAGGGTTGGTGATGAGAAAGTTATTAGAGATGAGTTTAGGTTTGCTTTTCTGGACTTGTTTTTCCCTCTTGAGGTTAGGTAGGTTAAGATGATAGAATTTATTAACCTCAATCAAGGTAATATGAGTGTGAGGGAATATGCCCTCATGTTTACAAATCTCTCAAGGTATGCTCCTATGCTAGTGGCTGAACCCCATGCAAGAATGCACAAGTTTATTTCTGGGATCTCTGATTTTGTTGTGAAGGAATGTCAAACGAATATGATTACTTAAGATATGGAAGTTTCCAGGATAATGACTTATGCTAAAAATTAAAATGGAGAAGCTCAAGGAAAGGAAGGCGAATGATTCTAAGAGGGCCTATTAAGATAGTGGGTTCTCTTACTCTAGGAGTGGTGGTATTTTGTCACTTTCAGTAGGGTCAAGGTTCTAATGTAAAGGCTGTGAATGCTAGAGTGCCTCCTCCAAAGGAACAAATTGGATATGGGTCATTAGCTCCTCAATGTGGCATGTGTGGGAGCAACCACTTGAGTGTAAGCTGAAAGGACGTGGGTGATGGCTACAGATATAGTAGTACAGCCCATAAAGTTACTGATTACCCTAAGGTTCATGAGAATAATCAAAATCAACCAATGGTATAGTATGGTGATGCTCCTAAGAACAATAGGATCTACGTTTTACATGCTCGAGAGGAAGTAGAAGAGTCCTCGGATGCAGTGACTGGTATGTTAAAAGTCTTTCATTTTGATGCTTATGCTTTTCTTGATCCAGGTGCAAATTTATCTTTTGTGACTTCTCTTTTGGTGTTAAGTTTGGTTTGATTCCTGAAATTTTAAGGGAGCCTTGTCTACACTCCTATAGGTGAGTTATTGTTACTTAGAGTGTCTCTCAGGGTTGTCAAGTATCTATTTAGCATAAAGTCCTTCCCCATGATCTTATGGAACTTGAGATGTTTAATTTTGATGTTATTCTCTAGATAGACTGGGTGCATGATTCATATGCCTCTATGAACTGTAGGACCTCAAAAAGTCAAATTCCAATTTCTGCATGAGCCTTTTCTTGAATCGAAGGGTAGTAATACTCTAAAGATGATTTTTAAGGGGTATATCTATCATATTATGACGGTTAGAAATGTGGAATCTAAGCCACTTACTCTTGAATTAGTTCCGATGTTTAATGAGTTTTTGGATAAGTTCCCTAAAGATTTACTTTGTATCCCTCCCAAAAGGGAAGTAGCCTTGGCATAGATCTCTTCTGGATACTCAATCTATTTCTATTCCTGCTTATCGTATAGCACCAGGTAAACTAAGAGAATTAAAGGACTAATTCAAAGACTTGTTGGAGAAAGGCATTAGTAGACTCATATATTACTATAGGGTGCTCCAGTACTATTTATAAGGATGAAAGATAGGTCTCTTTAGTTTAAGGAAACAGCCTCACTACTTCTATGAGGTAGCGGTAAGGTCTGCGTACAAGTTACCCTCCCCAGACCCTACTTGTGGGATTACACTGGTATGTTATTGTTGTTGTTGTTGTAAAGATAAGTCTCTTCAGGTTGTGCATTGACTATAGGTAATTGAATAAGGTAACCATCAAGAATAAATATATATTGCTAACAATCTACGACTTATTTTATCAACGTTGAGGGGCAACCCAATTCTTAAAGATAGGCTTCTATTTGGGTAATCTTCAATTGAAGGTCAAGGAGTGCAATATTCCCAAAATGGATTGGCAAACTAGATATAGGCACTTTGAATATGGGTTGATGTCATTTGGTTTGTCTAATTCTCTAGTCTTGTTTATGCATCTTATGAATTGGGTGTTCAATACATTTCTTGATAGTTTGATGGTCGTCTTCCTTGGTGATATTTTGATTTATCCTGAAGTGAGTAGGAGTATATGGATCATTTGAGGTTAGTTCTCCAGTCTTTGAGGGAGAAACAATTATATGCCACGTATAACAAATATGAGTTTTGGTTGGATGAAGTAGCCTTTCTTGGTCGTGTAGTATCTGATGATGGCATTAAGGTTGACCCAAAGAAGACCAAGGCCATAAAGAATTAGCCTAGACCATTGACTCCCTCGGATATTCAAAGTTTTGGTGGTTTGCCTAGTAAATATAGGAGATTTATTGAAGGTTTCTAATCCATAACATCTCCATTGACTAAGTTGACTCAAAAGTAGGCCAAGCTTGTATGGTTGGATGAAATGTGAGAAACATGTTTGAACTTAGAATGATTGGTTTGCATCAGCTCGTGTTTTGACCCTACCTGGTAGCTTAGATGGGTTTGTGGTATATCGTGATGCTTTTCGGATTAGGTTGGGTTGTATACTTATGCAATATAGTAAAGTTATTGCTTATGTATCAAGACAATTGAAGGTGCATGAACAGAATTACCCAATTCGTGATCTTGAGCTAGCGGCTCTGCTGTTTGCTTTGAAGATTTGGAGACATTATTTCTATGGGCTTCATGTTGATGTCTTCACTAATCACAAGTGTTTGAAATATGTATTCACCTAAATGGATCTTAACTACAAGCAAAGAATGTGGTAGGAACTCCTCAAGGATTATGATAAGAGTGTTTAATGTCATCCTAGCAAGGCAAATGTTGTAACCGATGATCTAAATATGTTATCTATGGGGAGTGTAGCTCATTTTGATGAAGGAAAGAAAAAGTTGGTAAATCATGTTCATCGTTTGCAAAGGATGACTGTTAGATTGGCTAACTCTAATAATAGTGGTATTTATGTTCCGAATGGGGCTGAATCTTCGGTGGTTATTACTATCAATTACAAATAAGATTTAGACTCATCCTTGATTGAGTTGAAGAAGTTAGTCATCGACAAAAGTATAGAGGTTTTGGCCCAAGGGGGTGATGGTATACTTTGGTATCAAGATCGATTAGGTATTCTGGAGGTTGATGGTCTTTGGGAGGTAATCATGAGTGAATCCCATAACTCTCATTATTTCATACATTTGAGATACACCAAAATGTATCAAGATTTGTCAAAAATGTATTGGTTGCATGGTATGAAGAAAGACATAGCTAATTTTGTATCCGAATATCCTAATTATTGATAAGTGAAGGTAGAACATCAAAAGCTCAGTGTTTTCGCTCAACATGTTGATATTCCCACTAGAAAGTAGGAAGATGTGAACATGGATTTTGTAGTTAGGTTAGCCCGAACCTGAAAGCAATTTGATTCAATTTTGATTATTAGTGATCGAATCACAAAGTCAGTTCATTTCCTACCATTCAAGACTACCTTCAATGTTAAGGATTACATAAAGTGTTATATTTAAGAGTTGGTGATATTGCATGGTGTGCCTAGGACTATCATATCGGATTGTGGCACCCAATTTACTTTTCACTTTTGGAAATCATTTCAAAGAGGGCTTGGTACTAGGGTGAATTTAAGTATAGCTTTGCAACCTAAAACTGATAGGAAAGCTAAGGGGAAAATTCAACATTTGGAAGACATGTTGAGGGCTTATGTCTTGGAATTCAAGGGTAATTGGGATGATCATCTACCACTTATTTAGTTTTCCTACAATAATAGCTTTCATGCTAGCATTGGTATGGAAATGTTTGATATTTTGTATGGAATAAGGTGTAGATTTTTAGTGCAATGGTTTGAGTTGGGAGACATGACATTGATTGGCTCAGATTTGGCATTATAGGCCATGGAAAGGTGAATTTGGTTAGGGAGAGGTTGAAAATGGCTCAAAGTAACCTAAAGTGTTATTCGGGTGTTAGAAAAAGGGATCTGAATTTCTAATTAGTGATTGGGTATATACGAAGGCTTCACCCATAAAACGTGTCATGCATTTTGGTTAAAAGGACAAACTAAATCCTCAGTATATAGGTCCTTATGAGATTTTTGAGCGGATTAGGAATATGGCCTATATATTGGATTTGCCTCCAAATTTGAGTTCTATCCACCCAATTTTCCATGTTTGTACGTTGAGAAAATAGATTGTTGATCCTAGTTCAATTGTGCCTTCAGAAGGTGTTGGGGTTGAGGAAAACATATCCTATGAGGAAGTTCCAGTTGAGATCTTGGAAAGGTAAGTAAAGTGGCTTTGCAAAAAAGATGTTGCTTAAGTTAAAGTGTTTTAGAGAAATCAACATGTAGAGATTGCGACATAAGAGGTGGAGTCAGACATAATGAAGCAATATCCCTATCTTTTCTAATCCCCTCAAGCCTAAGGTATTAGGTTCTTCCCATTCTAAATAGTCCTAATTCTTTCACTCTTGTGTTTCACTACATAACATGCATACATGTACAAAACAATTATTTAAAAGCTGTTTTGACATGAGTTTTAATGACCTTATGATTTTCAAGTAATAAATTATATATTCTGTCTTCATGTTGGAATATTTCATGTTCAAGTGAAGTCTTTCAGGCCATTCCAACACACTCAAGGATGAATGTTCCCAAAGGGGAGATGATGTAAGGACCTAAACATTGTAAGGCCTTAATGGTGAATGGAAATTTGTTTACAAAAGCTTTTTTACCATAGTGTAACCAAAAAACCACCTCCACGAGCCATGGAGCAGTCCACGAGCCATCTGAATGTGCCTTGACGTGGCTCGTGGCCTTTTATGTAGTGTGTTTAGGCCTGTTGTGTATTTCAAGACTAAGGCACCCTTCACTGAGCCCTTCATGGTTCGTGCGGCTCACCACTAGCTATAAAGTGGCTCGAGAGAGGAGCCTTGGCCTTTCATGCCACATTTTGGCTAACGGACCTCATACACGAACCCCATATAGGGGTCATATAGCACTGCACGGATCGTGTGGGGGTCCATGAGGGTATTGGTGCAAAAATTTTCTAAGTATGGAATTATCATCTTGGAACTTAGCCAGTGAATATTTTTCTAAGTATGGTCTCAGTGACAGTCATATGGTCTATGTGACTTCACATGAGCCAAGAGACTTATTGACGAGACCCTTGACAATTTTTGAAGCTTATTTCTTTAATGGTTTTCTTTTAATTATGGTTGTCCCTAAGGGTCATTTGTGACTTTCTAACTATACTCCTCTGTCTTTATTCAAATTCATTCCGCACACGTGGAATATTCAAATTTTCTCATCCAAAGACTATCTCAGGTGACCCATCTGAGGATTAGCTTGGTGCTTAAGGAAGGGTCATATTCTTCAATCAATTTCTTCTTGATTCTTCATAATTATATAAGGTGTGTAGGGTTGATTCATGGTCCCTTTCAACCAGGAAGACCCAAACTATTTTACACTGTGATTTGTGATTTTAAGTGTACTTTGAATATTGGTCTCTAAAATTATTGTTGATTTGATTCAATTGAGTTATCGGGTGTATTTAATGGATGTTTTTATGAATGTTTGATTTAATATTATGATGTTTCAATATGCATGTCCCTTTAAGCCTTAAATTTATACATTGGTATTGTAGATTAAGCTCCAATTATTGAGTTTAAGTATTATTTCATATAGATACTTCCTGTTATGAGTTTGAAAGTATGAATTCTACTTGTCCATGCTATCTCTCAATCATTCATCGCATGTGCATGCATGAACATTGATTTCATAAGATTTATGTGTGGGTTAAAGCCCAACCTTGACTATGACTATGTTTTAAAGATAATTATGGTTATGACATGACATGTAATCACATAATGTCTATAATATATCTTGATGAGCACCTTGGGTGTTTACACCATCTTGTACAAGTGTTGAATGATGTACTTCCTAGCATAAATGTAAGACATGATATATGATTTGGCTTTCTAGCCTAAGTATGCGTAACTATGAAGAGTATTTTGCTTTTAAGCCCAAGTATGCATTGTTATGTTTTGAGAGACTAGTCCTCCATTTTGAAAAGCATGTATATGTATATGTATTCCCGTGGAATGAAGCCTAGAACTTAATGGGATATGGATGCTCCATTCTCATAACTATGTGCTAGCGTATCTTCTTGTATATATCCCCTTATGCGATCTTGACTTGATACCCTTCTAAAAAGACCAAGTTGTGATGTGGTCTACCCTTGGCAAGTAATCTACTCCCATTCCCATGTGGAGGCTTGACATTGGGGCTTCATATATTAGCTTGCATGGATTGTGATGTTGGTTACTATATCATCCTCAATATGTATAAAGTATTTTTGCATTTCATGCATCATGGATTTCATGGCATATTGATATATTACTCCTTCTTATATAATTACTTTTACATGTGTACCCTTGCCATCTTACTTTGACCTGTCGGTTTAACGAGTTCATAGCATTTCTATGCATGCATATTTAGTACATTCAAATGTACTAACACATAAACATTGCCTATATAATCTTACCATCTCGGGATTTGATACTACCAACTTCCACCTCTTGATGGCTAGCTTGGTTGACTAAGAGTTTCTTGTAGTGAGTCTATCATCCAAGGACAAGTCTCATTCAATCTTCCTATTATGTTATCATGCTTTATATCTTTATTTTGGAGGTGAGGCTTGGGCATGTCTCTGCCCATATCCTATTGCATATGTTAGATGCATTGTTGGACATCTTATGAAGTCTTTATACGGTCTTGCTACATTGTTTGTATGTTGCTTATGGAGGCTATGCCTATGACTATTATGAGCCGTGTATTATGTTATGATGATATGCTTATGATGATATGTGGATGTATGGAAAGTCCTAAGCCTATTTCTATGCCTACATTGTGAGTTATGGTGATAATATGATGTTCACGCTCCAATAAGAAAGTAGTCGTTGTCAGCAATTAACCTAACCAAAGGTTAGGGTTGAATCCACAAGGAATACAAGATTTGACAACAAGACTTCACTACTAATCATTTCAAGCATCAATAACTAAAATCTCTAAATAGGGAGGGGGGTTGTGATTCAAAAACAAAAGCAAAATTACGACTATACTACTATGCAGGAAAAGACTCAATTTTAGGGACAACTTGGGAATTATGTTCCCTATGGTTCATTGCTTCGATTACTCTAGGTAAGGTAACCATAATTGAAGATTACCATGCAGGATGGTAACTTAGGTTCTTCCAGCCCTCTTGTGAAGGTGAAGGTTAAATTTCACCATGGCGCTTGGTCGGAAGCCATGGCATTTCAACTAAATGTTACCAATTGTCCCAGTCAACCTCCACTTGGTCAGGTTCGGTTGATGAGACAAGAAAATATTGATCGAATCATGTCATCTACTTCCCTTTTCCTATTTGTCACTACCTTTTCTGAGATCTTTATAGTAGCAGGAGTTTAGTGTTGGCCACAACCAAATAATAATCATAATGAAGGGAAATAGACAAGATATACAAAACCCCAATCATAGAAATGTAATAAACCTAGGTCACCTCAAGTCAACTACCCATGGTTCCCACAAACCCATGTTATGGGTGCTTAGCTACTCATGGCTAAGGCAAAAATAAGCAAAACTACACATACAAGACATAAATGAGAGTTTTACTAACAAAAATGAAGAAAGTAGGCACGACAAGTTGCAAACCCACAAGCTTGATTGATCCAAAATGAGTGCAAGGCAAGATTTGCAATCCCCAAAATAGGTTCCAAGAGAGAACAACAAACTACTCTAAATAAAGTAAGAAGGGATATCAAAAAATGATTGTAGAATGTCTCCTGATCTAACTCTTTCAAAAAACCTAACTTAAGCTATATAGAGTAATTACAAAATAACCCTAGAATTTACACAGAAAAGATAGTTGGCAGCTGATAAGTCTCCCACGTATGACTCGTAAGATGACCTACGAATCATAGTCAGGGTTTCATATAAAGTTCTTAGCATCTTAGACTAAATAGTGTGACCTATAGGTACGAGTCATTGCTTGAGCTATGACTCATATGTTCCTCTAGTAGTCTTGGCCTTCAGATTTTGGTCCAACATTTTGTCTCTATAATTCTTGCTACAAGTCCACCTATACGAGTCATAGTGAGACTTACGACTCGTAGGATGGCTGCATAGGGGTGACTTCCACTTTGCAGATTTCTAAATTTTTGGTCTCTGTTTCTTACAATGATACTCTCTCTGACTCGTAGCTTGGGCTATGACTCATAAGAGTTCTTGTATGTCCTAAGCTTCAGCAAAATCTATAACTTTTCATCAAAATCATAGCAACCTAACTTTCTTGCAAGAAAAATGCAAAAACACATAAAAATCATAAAAAGTCGCATTAATAACTCACATAATCCCTTATTTTAAGTATCAAATGTGTTGTATATTGATAGCACATCAACACCCTCAACTTAGAATTGTTGCTTCTTCTCATGCGACGACTCGATCTATGCAGACAAAGAGAAGTACATAGCAGCTATACTAGTGGCATATACAATAACTCCTTTGATTCAAGTACCAAACTACTATTCTCAAAACTAGATTGTAAAGTTATCAAGCAAACAAGAACATAATGAGGTACCTGGCAATCATACTATGACAAGCTAGGGAGCATCGACTATCCTCAATCATTGGTATAGTCTCATGTTAATCAAGTATGCAAATGCCCTCACTGGAGAGAAGTCTCTCATACTCACCCAAAAACATTTAGAACTCAGGGACTAAGGAAGCATTATCACTCGCACAATTGAAATTCAACGTATACCAACTAACACCATAGGCTTGCCTCTACACACCTCTTTTGGCTTGGTGATAAAGTGGAGTTGGATCACTTTAGGACTTACAAGCTTGTAACGTAGGTTTAGGGTGCTTTGTTGTGGTATTTTGGGCAAGTAGTGAGTAAAAGCTATCCTTGAACCATGTTTACCAACACATTTTAATTTCATAATCCAATATTTTTAAATCAATCCACCCTTATTCTCCTATTTTAAATTTTTGTCGAGTGCTTTCGTTCTCTTTTTTAGCTATAGCTCAATTTCAAACTCATTTTTTCTACTTTTTCTCAACTCAAGGCACTTTTCTTTTCTTTTTCTTAACTTAGTTAATGCTTTTCCAAATCTTTCTTAATTTCTCATCTAACCACCTTATTATTATTACTTTACCACAATAAGGGTCACCCTCAACTTAGGTTTGGGGATGATACGGGGATGCCACATGGTGCTTCACACTATATCATTCAAGGAGAGCTTTGAATAGTCAGTTGCAAAAATAAGAACCTCCATCACCTATAATTTCCAGAGGCGTATCGTACTTGGAAAAAATGTGTCTTCGGAGAAACCCTATAACACTCTTACCCTCATTGTTTGGTAGACCTATGGCCTTCACCCACTTAGAGACATAATCAATTGCAACCATACTATTCTTGTTACCATGAGAGCTAACAAAGGGTCCATAAAATCGATACTCGAAACATCAAATATTTCTATAACTAAAATAGGATTTAGAGAGAATTTGTGCCTTCACGACACTACACCCTGTCTTTGGCATCTATCACAAGACTTTACATAATCATGGGCATATTAATGTATAGACGACCAATAGTAGCCACACTATAATCCTTTGTTAACCGTTCGAGCTCCACTATGATAGCCACCCACCAATGAAGAGTGGCATGCTTCAAGAATGCTTATCATCTCCACTTCTAGAACACATCGATGGATGATCCCATCCATGCAAATATGAAATAAATATGGCTCATACCAAAAGAAATTCTTTACATTATGCATAAACTTGCAACATTGATGAGTGTTTAAGTTAGGTGGTACGATATCACTCACCAAGTAGTTAGCATAGTCTGCAAACCAAGGTATAAGATCAAGTGACGCTGCCAAAACTCCCTCATCAGGAATGAATCATTTATGCCAAGACTATCATCAAACTTCACGATAGCTTCATCTTCCAACCTAGAGAAATGATCGGCTACTTGATTCTCTGACCCTTTTTTGTCAATCACATCGAAATTAAACTCTAGCAAGAGAAGTACCCATCTGATAAATCTTCGTTTTGCATCCTACTTGGAAATCAGATATTTGAGCGCCACATGGTCTATGTGTAAAATCACCTTATCCCCCAACAAGTATGACAAAAATTTTTCAAAAGCAAAAACTAAGGCAAGGAATTCTTGTTCAATCACTCTATTGTTTTTCTGGGCCACATTTAGTGCTTTACTGGCATAATATATAGGATGCAAAATCTTCTCCCTGCGCTGCCCTAACACTGTACCTAATGCAACAACACTTGCATCACACATTAGCTCAAAGGTTTGTGACTAATCTGCATCTACAATGATAGGTGCTGAGGTCAACTTTCTCTTCAATTTTTCAAAGGCATGCATACATGCGTCGTCAAACACAAATTTTGCATCCTTCTCCAATAACTTGCACAGGGGTTGTGATATCTTTGAAAAATTCTTTATAAAAAAGTGGTAGAAAGACGCATGGCCTAATAAGCTTCGGATACCTTTCACAAAATTAGGTGGTAGGAGTTTCTCGATAACATCAATTTTTTCTTTGTCCACCTCAATTTCCTTGCCCGAAATTCTATGACCAAGCATGATTCCTTCTTTGACCATAAAGTGGCATTTCTCACAATTCAACACTAGGTAACTCTCAACACATCTTTCCAATACATTACTCAAGTGTAACAGGCATTCTTCAAAAGATTGACCCACTACACAAAAATCATCCATGAACACTTCAATAATGCTTTCTACCATATCAGAGAAAATGGACATTATGCATCTTTGAAATGTTGTTGGAGCATTACATAACCTAAATGGCATTTTCTTAAAAGTAAAGTTGTCGTATGGGCATGTAAAAGTGGTCTTCTCTTGATCCTTAGGTGAAATGACAATTTTGTTATAACCAGAATAACCATCAAGGAAAAATAGCACCCCCTTCTCTGCAAGTCTCAAGCATTTGATCCATAAATGGCACGGGCAAATGGTCTTTCTCAGTGGAAGCATTCAATTTTTGATAGTCCAAGCACACTCTCCATCCATACTAGTAACATTGGGATTAACTCATTCTTTTCATTTGGCACCACAATGATACCCACTTTTTTTGGGATATATTGCACTGTACTCACCGATTCGTCGTCTGCAATAGGGGTAGATCACCCCTGCATCTAACCACTTAATGATCTCTTTCCAAACCACTTCTCGCATTGGAGGATTTATCCGCCTCTGATAATCAATACTTGGTTTATAATCTTTGACGAGTTGAACCTTGTGTGTGCAACTTCACATAATTGCTTCGTCACCAAACCTAACAGTAAGCAGACTTTTTTCCATATCAACCAACACTCTACCTATGGCTGAGAAAGGTGTTCCCAAGATGATAGGAACTGTAAAATCAACAACACAATCAAGTATAACAAAATCTGAAGGTAATATATATTTATCTACCTTGATAACACATCATATTGTATCCCCAAGGGCTTTTTGACCGTTCTGTCTATCCTCAGCAAGCTCATCTTTGTGGGAACAAGGCTGCCCATCCCAAGATTTCTGAATACATCAAGAGGCATTGAATTAATGTTGGCTCCCAAATTACATACTGCTTTAGTAAATATGAGTTCTCCAACTGTGTATGATATGGAGAATGCACCCGAATCTTCATGCTTATGCACTAAAGGTTTTGTGGTGATGGCACTGTAATGTTGAAAATTTTGGGAAAGGTCTTGGCTAACTATTTGCTTCTTCTTGACTAAATATTTTATACATTTAATGGCCTCAACTAAAGGGAGGTCCACAAACAATTTTTTAGGACCGCGAAAACCTATTCAAACTTACATTCGTCTGTTCTCTTCCCAAGCCTTTAGGGAAAAGGTGGGGGGGGCCTTGGAAAGGTTTTTGTATTGCTTTGGCTGCTATTTCATACTGTGGGCTTCTGTTTTCTCCTCTACTCTTCTCTTGTTGCTTCAATTCATGACCATTAGTCTAGGGGTTTCTATGGGACTTTGGCCACTCTGAGCCATCACTGCCATGCAATGTCTTTCCTTCTTTGGGCTTAGAATCATATTGCTTTGTAGGGTTCCCTTTTGGTGTTGGTGCAATTATGAAGAAACTTGCCTGAATTGTTATTCTAGTTGCTTAATAGCCACCGAATGAGACTCTATTTTTTGGTTAATACTTGAAATATCCGCTTTCATTTCCTTTAAAGTCTCATCTGGCTGGTCAGCTCACTTCAACAACTTTTCAAACATTTCTTCAATCCTGGAGTTGCCTGATCTGGCATCATTACTGTGAGATGGCATATAAGGACTATTCTTGTAGCCCTCTCTTCTTCCCCACTCGATGTTTGGCACTCGCTCTCTCATAGTATCTGCCCCGGTTGTCTTTATATATCCTATCATGGTTGAGGTTCTGACCTTGATTCCCATAACCTTGCCTCCAATAGTCCGAATTGGACCCTTGGGGGTTGTTCTAAAAACTCGCTTCTTGGTTTCTTACAAAACATGCATCCTCATCAAAGAATGGATCATCATAGGTAGGAGCCTTCAAAGGTTGGTGAGTGACTGCCTTGACACTTGCTTGATATTTCTTTAAAACCAAGTCAATACTTGTGCGAAGTTGATCAAGTTGTTCCATGATCTCTTCGTTCATCTTTGCTTGCTCATTATTGGTGTTAACCGCACAAGAATTTTTTATCACATCTTGCTCTCGTTGACCCCATGCTCTATTCATTTTGACAACTTGCTCCATCCTTGTGGACATCAATGCTAAAGGTTGGTCTAGGAACATGCCTCCCATAATCGTGTCAGCACAAGCTTGACTATTCTCATCAAACACCCGATAGAAAATCTCAACCAAGGCATTATCGACAATGTTGTGATCAGCGACCATCCTCAAGCATTTAGTAAACCTCTCCCATTTTATGATAATAGAATCACCCAACAATTGCTCAAAGTTGTTGATTTGGTCCTTGAGTTTCAACTTCTTAGATCTTGGGAAATATCATTCAAGGAATACTCTCTGTAGCTTAGTCCAACTTGTGATAGTACCTAGAGGAAGATCAGACAACCACACAGCTGTATTGCCAGTAAGATGGTGGAAACACTCTTAAACCAACAATATTAACAGAAATCTTTTATGTCCCTATAACACTCTTGCAAACAAACACCACATTTTGAAGATGGTGGTGGGGATCCTCCAAATGTAGCCCTATGAATAGTTTGTAGTTTTTGAGCATTTGGAGAAATCCACTCAATACTTTGAACTTATTATCTGCAGGTAAAGGAGGCAGTACTACAACACCAATTATGTCTATAGCCATATGGTTCAATCAATATTGATTCTACCTATAAAAGTTTTCATTGAAGTACTTAAGTTGTGGCCTATTACCTTTTTGTTGTGGATTCTACTCTCTTCCCATATCCTCATTCATAGTCATATACTCCTCAACCTTGATATCCTCATCCACTTGAATCCACAACGAATACAAGGCTTGACAATAATACTTTACTAGTAATCATTTCAAGTATCAATAACTAAAATCTCTAAATGAAGGGGGGGTTTTCAATTCAAAAACAAAAGTAAAATTATGGCTATACTACTACACAGGAAAACACTCAATTTGAGAAAACTTGGGAATTATATTCCCCATCATATGTTGACTCGATTATCCTAAGTAAGATAACTACTATTGAAGATTAGCATGTAGGATGGTAACTTAGGTTCTTCCAGACCTCTTATGAAGGTGAATGTCAAATTTCACCATAGCGCTTGGTTGGCAACAATGGCGTGCCAACTATTCATTACCAATTATCCCAGTCAACCTCCCCTTGGTCAGGTTCGGTTTATTAGACAAGAAGACATCGATCAAATTCTGTTATCTACTTTCCCTTTCATATTCATCACTACCTTAGTTGGGATTGTGATAGTAGTCAGGTTTTGGTGTTGGTCACCACCAAAAAACAATTATAATGAAGGGAAATAGATAATATATGCGAAAGCCCAATCATAGAAATGCAATAAACTAGGTCATCCCAAGTCAACTACCCATTGTTCTCAAAACCCAAAGTTATGGGTGCTTAGGTACTCATGGCTAAGTCAAAACAAGAATTAAATCACATACAAGACATAAAAAAGAGTTTTACCAACAACAATGAAGAAAGTAATCACCACAAGTTTCAAACCTACAAGATTGATTGATCCACAATGAGTGCAAGGCAAGATTTCCAATCCCCAAAATGGTTTTTCCAAGAGAGAACAATAAACTACTCTAAAAAACAAAGAAAGGATTCAAAGAGTGATTGTACAATGTCTCCTAGTAGAACTCTTTCTAAAAACCTAACTTAAACTATATATTGTATTTACAAAATAACCCTAGAATTTACACAGAAAAGATAATTGGCAACTGATACGTCATACTAGTTTGACTCATAGGATTACCTACCAGTCGTAGTTCGGGTCTTGTACCAGGTTCTTGGCATCTTGGACTAAACTAGTATGACCCATAGGTATGAGTTTTTGTTTGAGCAACGACTCATATATTCCTCTCATAGTCTTGGCCTTAAATTTTTAGTCCAAAATTTTGTCTCTCTGATTCTTGCTATGAGTCCACCTATACAAGTCATAGTGAGACTTATGACTCATAGGATGGACTCGTAGGAGTGACCTTCACTTAGCAAATTTCTGAATTTTTGATCTCTAACTCTTGGTATGACACTCCCTATGACTCGTAGCTTAAACTATGACTCGAAAGTGTTCTCGTATATCCTAAGCTTCAGCAAAACCTGCAATATTTCTTCAAAATCATGCCACCCTAACTTTCCTGCAAGAAATACTTAAAAAACATAAAAAAAATTGCATTAAGAAATCCCAAAATCCCTTGTTTTAGGGATCAAATGTGTTCTATTTTGACAGCACATCAAGTCATACTTACTAGCCCCGCAGTTCTTATGTTCTATGTGCTACGTGAATCCATGCAAGCCCTTGTCCCTATGATATCCCCATAGCGTGAATCATACATTCTCGTCCCTTAGAACTATGTGTTTATTTCTTCATTATGTGCTTCCAAATCGATGATATGAATATAAACTCTATGAGGGTTGTTTTGGGACTCACGGTTTCCCAGTTTCCAGATCACTTCTAGACCCTAAGGTTTGGGTCGTGACAAAATCATAGGTAGCAATCATAGGAGTAGCTCAACTTAATAATCCTTCTTAAATACCCTTTAGGGAAATGAACATTATACATATATTATTGGTAAATTTAACTTTGAAGCTCCTCTTTAATTCTCTAATCAAAATTATGAATAATAGGAAAACATTCATCAGAAACAAGGTGTATTTATCTTTTATGATGGAACAATAATAAATCGCATAAGTCTTAGAAAATTTCTTTTAAATGGAACATCAAAATTTCTCAACTTTGATCATATCAAAATCGTCATAGAATTAACATCATACTTCAAATATGCTTATATTACTTAGAAAAATATTTACTCAACCTTATAAGTATCTTACAATAACATAAATATCATTAAATCATCATAAGCAAGCACATTAAATTTAGAAACTAAAAGAAAAGGTAAAAGTACCTAAAGCGAAACTGTATGGGTGAAATGATACTCACAAACTAACTCATATACCCGAAAGACTAAGGATAAATGGAATTGAAGCCTTTGGAGAAGAAATCTTAGAAACCCTAGCCTTGTCTTTCCTATTCTTAAGAGCCTCTTTTTCCTTAGAGAATATAAGAGTGAAGAATGATAGAAATTAGGTCTTGAAGGCTGACATCGGTCCCTTTCCATCGCCAAAGTGACATAGTATAGGAACAAAAATGCTAGAAATGATGATACCACTCAAGATACACCTCTTTTTCTAGTAGAAGTGATAATCAAAGTAATAAATCTAATCAAGGTTAGAGTCAAATCCCATAGGGAATACGGGACATTGCAACTTGGTTCACCAATAATAAATTCAAGAATCAACTCACTCAATTCTCTAAAACGGGGGGAGGGGGTTGTAGTGATTGATAGGAAATTAAACTAGACTAACTTTAGTGTAAGACAAGCAATAATATAGAGCAACTTGGATATTATGTTCCCCATTATTCACTAAACTTCCCCGAATTTTACAATTCTCAACTAGAATATCGCATGCAGGATGGTAATTTAGGTCCTTCCGATCTTTTAGTCAAAGGTGACTTTCGAATTTCACTATAGGACTTTGCCCATATCCATAGTGTGCTCAACTAACCATTACCCATAGTTTGAGTCAACATCCCTTTGTCAAGTTCAGTTGATTAGATGAGAACACATAATCAAATCTTATTAATCACTCTCTTTTCCTATTTCTTATCACCTGGATCGGGGAATGTAACACTAGACAAGTTTTAATATTGGCCACCACTAGAAAATATTTAAAATGAAGAGAAATGATTAATACATGCAAATACCCATTCTAAGAATTGTAAATAATTTGGGATTTCTAAGGTAGATTCTCATGGTTCCCACAAACCCAAGTTGTTGGTTTAGCCACTCATAACTTGGGAAAACAAAGAAACAATAAATAGAGAAAACATGGTTAATCACTTGCCCAAGAAGATTGAAGAATAAGAAAACCGAATGTGTATTGAGAATCAAATGATTGAAAGTTGATTTTAATCCACAAGTAAATCTTTTCTCCAAAATGTAGTCTCCGAAACTAAAACCCAAAGAATATTCTAATTTCTTGTCTACTCTATTCTCAGCTGCTCTCTATGTACAATTACTGAAAACTCAAAAACTGCTTTAAATGACCTAGCATTTGCTATTTATATTATTTACAAACGAGTCTCTAAATTAATTAGAAAAATTGGTCAGCACATGATACTGGTCACAATTACTACTCGTATGTATGGTCACAAGTCGTAATCGTGCTTTTGTAGTCAAATTCCAGGAGCTTGGATTTCACTGAGATGCAACACCTTGGTGAATCAAGCCTGATCTATGACTTGTGTCAACTTCTCGTAGTCCACATTTGAATCACTTTGTCAATATATGATCAACACAAGAAATATCTGTGAAACCTCCCATTATGACCCAAAGATAGAACTATGACTCGTAACTGGGTCTCGTGTGGCTAAACTTTAGGATTTGCTTCAACACTGAAAACCTCCACAAGATGACCTCTATGACTTGTAAACTGAGATACAACTCATAAAAGGTCTCGTATATCCTCAAAAATTAGTAGTACCTGCAACTTTTTTGGAAATTGTGCCAACCTGCTTTTCCTATAAAAACAAATACAAAAACACATAAAAACCATAACGGTCGCATTGAAAGCATACAAAATCCTAAGTGTTAGGCATCAAATGTTTTGTATTTTCACAACACATCAACACTCTCAATTTAGCATTATTGCTTGTCCTCAAGTGACAACTCAATCTAAAACGATCCCAAAAAGTGCCTGAAAATATTCCTCAGAAGCGCTTGGAATCATAATTTTCATAATTCTCAAAATTCGTGTGTGATATCAAAAATTTAACTTCATATTCTTTATTAGAGGAAACAATTGAGTGGGGAATGGGCCTAATAATGATTTTAGAGCAACCATCTCAAAATTCAAAAATCTAAAAAATTTCTTATCCAGTGTTGATCTACGCCCCTGGCGCGATGCTGTTGGAGCGTGGACCAGTGTTATTTTTTCCCAGTTTTGTTGAGTCTATCTAATGCCTTTGGGTCTTGGTCCTAAGTCTTTCTATGCGTGAAAATACCTGTACTTATCCATATTTTACCTTCATATCATACAAGACATTCCCAAATAATCTCTTAAACACTTAGACAAATATTTCACCCCAAAATTCAAGTGCGAGAACTCATCAAGATCTTAATGATTTCACTTATGCTTCAAGTCTTCATTTCCAATCTTCATCAAGAACTCTCCAAAGTTAAGGTATGTGAGTTTCAACGATTGGATTCTTTCAACCATCATTCCCAACCCTCTTTTTTTCACCTAAATTGCATGATTATAAGTTCATTTACTTATGGGTATTACTTATTAAGAATTTTACTACAAACTATGTTGGAGTTTCATGAAACTGTGACTGTTCAAGCATGTTTCGAGCTATGAATCTATGATGCATTGTGGGATTTGATGAAGAGTCTTGAAGTATCTTCCATGAGAGTGTTACCAAGTATTTGTGGGTGGTTTTACATTGGATTTTCTTGCATAATTTCACTTTTGAATTGTATGGTTTTACACAAGCATTACATACCCGCCAAGTGTTTGATAAAATGTCCAGATATGGATTCTTGAGTTGTTGAAAGTCTAAGCATGGCTTATGATTAGAATGACTTTATGATGGTGGAAGGAATTTACATATGTGTCATTTTCCTCTATAATATTATGAGTTGACCATGCCTCGCTCAGGGGTTTTATAGGCCTAGGTAACCATATTGAGGGGTTGATACCTTGATTACCTGGATCGAGAGGTAGTAGGCCCATGCTACCGAATTGAGGGGTATGTACATAGATAACCATATTGAGGGGTTGGTACCTAATTTGCCTCGCTCATGAGGTAGTAGGCCCGTAATATTATATTGGAGGGTATGTACCTTAATAACCATGTTGAGGGGTTTGTACTTCAATGTTTTCTCTAAGGGGGTGGTAAGCCTTGGATATGCTATATTGATTGTCACTTCTTACACATGTATTATGTTCTATGTAAGCGTCATTAACTCTAAGTATCATCCATGTATGCCATATTGTTATATGCTTATTCATTGTCTAAGTTTATGCTTTTTTATTTTGTTTCTTACCTCTTGTTGCATTGCATCCTACATATTTAGTATATTCAAATATACTAACGCATACTCCATGCCTACATGATGTCACCATGTAAGAACCGGAGCCTTGCTTGATCATGCTCCTTCTCCCCGTGGCTAATATGACTTCTCTCAAGCTAGTTGGTGGTTCCTCAACACCGAGGATGATGTCTTTTGCTTATATGTTATGCTATGACTCACTTTTCTTTATTTTTATGCCTTGACTTTGAGGGTAAGCCCGATTGCTTGTCTTGGACCCCGCTCAGTTCTATGTATAGAGATAATATTGGTCAAGATATGTATTGATGCTATGAGTCTTGACTCTCTTTAACTCTATAATGTTTGTGATATGAAAGATGTCCCATATCCCCATTTACCCCTATTTGCTAATTTTTATTGTTATTTTATCGCTTCCATGACCAATGATATGTAATAATATATTAAGAGTCTTGATTGTGGTCCTTCGCGATCCCCGTGCACCACGTCACATCTAGGACCTAGGCTTGCATCATGACAAACTTGGTATCAGAGTGCTAGGTTGTTTATGTTCCTCAACATCTATCAGACCGCGTCGATTATAGTCATTCATAATTGTGTTGTGCACTAACACTATGAATAAGAGGCTATAACACATTTTAAGAAATGTTTTCCTTTGTCTTACTCTATGTCGTGCTATAGAAGTTAAGGTAAGGTTTTCCCCCTAACGGTTGTTCTTTGCTATGCTAGATTATGCCTAACACAAGAGAAAGAAGAGCTCGCACACCTGAGGAATAATCGGCTCATGGTGAGCTCCGAGATGCTGCCACTTTGCTAGCTCAAGTTGTGGCTAATCAAACCAACCAAGAGGCCAAAGTCCCTCATGCTCCTACTCCAGCATGTTAGGTGAGGGATTTCATAGGGATGAACCCACCAGAGTTCAATAGGTCTAAAGTGAATGAGGACCCTTAAGAATTCATTGATGAGGTTTACAAGGTATTGGCTATTATGGGTATTAGATCGGAAGAGAAGGTAGAGTTGGTGGCTTGCTAACTCAAAGAGGTGGCCCAAATATGGTACACTTAATGGAAGGGGGAGAAAGGGAACAATAATGTGGTTTTATGGGAGAAGTTTTAAGGTGGCTTGTATCAATCGGTTCTTTCCTCTTGACATTAGAGAGGCCAAAATGGTGGAGTTCATGAATTTAAAACAAGTATCTAAGAGTGTGAGGGAGTATGCCCTCAAGTTTGATTAAATCTCAAATTATTCTCCACAATTGGTTGCCGACCCAAGGTCTAGAATAAATAAGTTCATGATGGGTGTATCTGACTAGGTGAGTGGGGAGTACCAGTCCACTATGTTGATTAGTAACATGGACTTGTTTTTTTTGATAACTTATGCTAAACAAATGGAGGAGTAAAATTTGAGAAAGAGAAGGGGTAATAAGGCCAAGAGAGCCCGTTTTGTGGGTAAGTTCTAAAGTCGGAAAGGTGGTTGATTTAATCAAGGCCAAGGATTTTTTTATGTTTCTAATAGGAAGTTTACCAATGACATACTTAGAGCCCAAGGTGATGGTGGTGTGGTTCCTAATGATATGTGTCCAAGATATGGTAGGGGTCATAGTTGTAAATGCTTGAGGAATACTAATGCTTGTTACGCTTATGGGGATGTGGGCCATAAGGTGATGGATTGCCCTCCAAATAGCAATAAGGGTAAGGGTGTTCATCCTCAAGGTCAAGGAGCTAAGGAGGTTCCTTTGGAAAAGAGGAGGTCAACAAGGGGGTTTCCCAACGCACAATCGATTTTATGCTCTTTATGGAAGGCAAGGGGTTGATAAGGTCCCCGATGTTATTGTCAGTATATTAAAAGTAATTGATTTTGATATATATGCATTGATAGACCTGGGAGTGACTCTTTATTTTGTTACTCCTCTTATTGCCAAAAAATTTCATGTTAAGCCCAAATTGCTATGTGAGTCTTCTGAGGGGTCTACTCCTATTGGTGCATCTATTATTGCTAGAAAGGTCTATAGAAATTATCTCGTTTGCATCTTGCATAAAAATTGCCATGTGATTTTGTTGAGTTGGATATGGTTGATTTTAATGTCATTCTTGGGATGGATTGATTGTGTGCAGTTTCTGCTTCTATTGTTTGTAGAACTAATATGGTCAAATTCCAATTACCAAATGAACTCGTCCTTAAGTGGGGAGTCAGGATGTGGTGGCCAAGGGCAGGTTTATCTCTTGCATTAAAGCCCAAAAGTTGATCTCTAAGGGTATCTTTATCATCTTATGAGGGTTAGGGATATGGAGTCCAAAGTTCTTCCTATAGAGTTAGTTCTAGTGGAAAATGAGTTCCTTGATGTCTTTCCTAGTGAACCTCTCGGTGGTCCTCCCAAAAGAGAAATAGACATTGGTATAGACCTACTACCCGATACTTAACCCATTTTTATTCCCCCTTACTATATTGTCCCGACAGAGTTAAAGGAGTTGAACAAGCAATTGAGAGACTTGTTGGAGAAGGATTTTATTAGGCCTAGCCAATCAACACAGGGTGCACCGGTGTTGATTGTGCAGAAGAAGGATGGGTCTCTTAGAATGTGTATTGACTAGCGGCAACTTAATAGGGTTACCATCACAAATAAGTATCCTCTCCCAAGAATTGATGATTTGTTTGACCAACTTCAAGGGCCTAGTCACTTCACTAAGATTGATGTTCTGTCCGGGTACCATCATGTGAAAGAGAGGGAGTGTGACATTCCAAAGATGGCCTTCCGGACTAGGTATGCGCTTTATGAATTTGTGGTTATTTCTTTTTGATTGACCAACGCACTGGCTATCTTCATAGATCTTATGAATAGGCTCTTTAAACCTTGCCTTGATTTGTTTGTAGTGGTTTTCATTGATGATATTTTGATCTATTCTCATAGTTAAAAGGAGCATGTGGTTCATTTGAGGGCAGTGCTACAAATATTGAGGGAAGAGAAGTTGTATGCTAAATAAGAGACGTGTGAATTTTGGTTCAACAAGGTTGCCTTTCTAGGTCATGTAGTGTCGGGGGATGGTATCAAGGTGGATCCTAAAAATGTGGATGTGATTAGAAATTGGTCTATACCATTGACTCCATCGAACATTAGAAGCTTATTGTACTTAGCGGGTTACTATCGGAGGTTTGTGAATGGTTTCTCTTCTATTGCTTCTCCCATGACTAAGTTGACCCAAACGAAGGCTAAGTTTATGTAGATCAATAAGTGTGACAAGAGTTACCAAACCTTAAAGTATAAGTTTGTGTCTGGTCCTGTCTTGTCTCTACCAGAAGGGTTGGAAGGGTTTGTTGTGTATTATGACGCCTCTAGGATTGGTTTGGGTTGTGCTTTGATGCAAAAGTTTAAGGTGATAGCCTATGATTCTAGGAAAATCAAAGTGCATGAAAAGAATTATCCTACTCATGATCTTAAATTGGCCGGCATGGTTTTTGCTTTGAAAATTTTGCGTCATTATTTGTATGGGATACATGTCAATGTGTTTACTAATCATAAGAGTTTCAAATATATGTTCACTCAAAAAGACCTTAACTTGAGACAAATAAGGTGGTTACAGCTTCTTAAGGATTATGATATGAGTGTACATTATCATCCCGATAAGGCTAATGTGATGGAGGATACTTTGAGTAAGGTGCCTATGGGTAGCCTAGCTTACATTGATAGTGGGATAAAAGAGGTCGCTATGGAGGTTCATTGGTTGGCTAGATTGGGGGTTAGGTTGGAAGAGGTTGATAATGGTGGTATTATGGTTATTGATGGTTCAAAATCTTCCTTGGTTGATGAGGTAAAGGCAAAGCAAGATCTTGACCCCTCCTTGTTAGAATTCATGGCATTGTTGAAAGAATGCAAGGTGGACGTTTTCTCCCAAAGGGAAGATAATGTCCTTAGGTACCAAGGTAGGTTTTGTGTGCCTTGTTTTGAAGATTTGAGAAAGAAGATTCTTGATAAGACCATAATTCTTCCTATTCCATCCACCCCTATTCTACCAAGATGTATAGAGATTTGAGGAATATATGTAGTGGGGAGCCATGAAGAAAGACATTGCCAAATTTGTATCTGGTATTCATAGTTGCCAACAAGTTAAAGTTGAGTACAAAAGGCGGGGTAGCCTAACCCAGGACATAGACAGTCCTACTTCGAAGTGGGAGGAAATTAACATGGATTTTTTTTATTGGGTTGCCTAAGATTAGGAAGGGTTTTGATTCTATTTGGGTTGTGGTTGATAGAATGGCAAAGTCTTCTCATTTACTACCAGTTAAGACTACTTATGGGGCTGAAGACTATGCTAAGTTGTACATTCATAAGTTGGTGAGATTGCATGGAGTGCCCTTGTCTATCATATCAGATCATGGTGCTCAATTCACTCTACACTTTTGGAGGTCCTTCCAAAGAGGTCTTGAGACCAAAGGTAAAGCTTAGGTCATTCTATCAAGCTGAAAAAACTATCAAAAACTCTTGAAGATATGCTTAGGTCTTGTATTTTGGAGTTTAAGGTAGTTGAGATGATCATCTTCTATTGATTGAGTTTGCTTATAACAATAGCTATCATTCTAGCATTAGTATAGCTCCTTTTGAGGCCCTCAATGGTAGACGTTGTAGATCACCGATTGGGTAGTTTGAAGTTAGAGAAATTGCTTTATTAGGTCCAGATCTGGTTATGGAGGCTATGGAGAAGGTAAGGGTTATTATAGAAAGGTTGAAAACATCCCAAAGTCTTCAAAAGTCATAAGCCGATGTGAGGAGATGAGAGCTTGAATTTAAAGTTGGTGATTGGATCTATTTGAATGTTTCACCCATGAAGGGTGTGGTTCATTTTGGTAAGAAGGGTAAATTAAGTTCAAGATTTGTGGGTCCATATAGGGTGGTAAGGAGGATATATAAGGCGGCCTATGAGTTGGTGCTGCCAAGTGAAATGGATTTGGTTCAGCCGGTTTTCCATGTGTCTATTGTTGAGGAAGTATATGGGTGATCCAAATGTTATAGTTCCATTAGATATTGTAGGTGTAGTTGAAGACAACATGACTTATGAAGAAGTTCTAGTATAGGCAAGTAAAGAGGATAAGGAACCAGGATATTGGTTCCGTTAAGGTCCTTTAGAGGAATCAACAACTCAAACGAGCTACATGGGAGGCCGAAGCAGACATGCAAAAGCGATATCCCTATCTCTTCCATTCTACTCAAGCCTAAGGTATAATGTTAAGTCTCCTACGTGATTTCATTCCTCACGTATCTTCCCTTATGTCATTTGCATGCATTCATGTTTGTATTCACAATGTTCATAGTGATTTTAACACTTATGTTGATATTTTTGAAAATGGTTTTTAAGTGTATTGATGCATTCTTATTGGGGCTGATTTCTTCATAATTACTCATCTCATATAAGTTACTTTAATATTTGGGGACGAATATTTCCAAGGAGGAGATATTGAAACGATCCTAAAAAGTACCCGAAAATTTGCCTCGGAAGTGCCCGAAATCATAATTTCCATATATCTTAAAATCGATGCGTGATATCGAAATCTGACTTCATATTTGTAGAATTGGGAAAGAAAATTGAGTGGGAAATGGGACTAACCCTTCTTTTAGAGCAACTGTATCAAAATTCAATAAACCAAAAATTTCCTTATCCAGTGTTGATCCGCGCCCCTAGCACGATGCAACTGAGGCGCGGACAAGTGTTATTTTTGCCCAATTTTGTTGAGTCGGTCCAAGGCCTTTGGGTCGTGGGCCTAAGTCTTCCTATGCATGTAAAATACTTATACTTAGCTATATTTCACCTTGATATCATACAAGACATTCCCAAATACTCTCTCAAACACTTAAACAAATATTTCACACCAAAATTCAATTGCCAATATGCATCTGGATCTTAAGGATTTCACTCAAGCTTCAACTCTCCATTTCAAATCTTCATCAAAAACTCTCCAAAGTCAAGGTATGTGGGTTTCAACCATTTGGTTCTTTCACCCATGATGACCAACCTTACTCTTTACCTAAATTGCATGATTCTAAGTTGAGTTACTTATGGGTGTTACTTATTATGAATCTGACTACAAATATGTTAGAGTTTCTTGAAACTATGACTGTTTAAGCATGTATTAAGCTATGAATCAATGATCCATTGTGGGATTTGATGAAGGATCTTGATGTATCTTACATGAGGGTGTTACAAAGCATTAGTGAGTGGTTGTACATTGGATTCTTGCATGATTTCACTCTTGAAATGCACTATTTTACACTAGGATTACACACCCTCCAAGTGTTTGATAAAATATTCGGATATGGATTCTTGAGTTGTTGAAGGTCTAAGCACGGCTTATGATTTGAATGACTTTATGATAGTGAAAGAAATGTATATATGTGTCTCTATAGTGTTGTGAGTTGACCAAGTCTTGCTCAAGGGGTTGTAGGCTGAGGTAACCATATGAGGGGTTGGTACTGAAATGACCCCCAAAAAGTCCTTGAAAATATGCCTTGGAAGTGCCCCAAAATTATAATTTCCATATATCTAAAAATCCACATATGATACCAAAAATCTGACTTTTTATTCTTATTTAGGTGGTTAAAATAAGAAGGGGAACGGTCTAACCCCAATTTTAGAGCAACTATAGCAAAATCTAAAAATTTCAAAATGTAATTTCTAGAGAGTAAAGTGTGCCGCTTCCATGATGCACAGGTATGTTATTTTGTGACTATTTTTTTTAACTCCATCCAAAACTTTTAAGTCTTGGAACTAAGTATTCCCATTCAATAAAAATACCTATACTTAGCCAAATTTTTCACTCCTAAATTCAAGTCTCAAACCCTCATCTGGAACTAAGGATTTCCTTCAAGCTTCAAGTTTCCATTTTCAATCTTCATCAAGAGTCCCATGCTGCCCTAGCCTCCTTTTTACTCAATTTGAATGATTTAAAGTTGATTTTACAAATTGGTTTACTATTGTTAACTTGACTATGAACTATGTTAAAGCTACATGAATTTTGACTGTTTTGCTATGTTTTGAGCTATAAACCTTGGATCTATTGTAAGATCTGAGAAGGGTTTTTGATATATATTGTTTAAGGGTGTTGCAAGGTGTTGACTGATGATTTTACAATTAATTTTTTTGCATGAATTCACTCTTGAATTGCATGGCTTTACACTAGCACTACATACACGCCAAGTGTTTGATAAAATGTCTGGTTATGGTTTCTTGAGGAATTGAAAGTTCAAGGCATGTCTTATGTTATGAATGATGTTAGGATGATGAAATGAGAATATATATATATATGATATTATGATGATTATAGAAGGAAAGTATGTATATGGTGTTTCTCTACATAGTGTTGAAGTGACCATAGCCAATTGAGGGGTCTGCCTCAATCACCATGGGAGAAAGTGTACGACCATCCTCTAACCTTCCAAGGGGTTTGTACCATGGCACAATGGGAGGTAAGGTGTGGCCATCATCTAACCTATAAAGGGGTTTGTACCTTGGCACCATTAGAGGTAGCGTGTGACCATCCTCCAACCCATAAAGGAGTTTGTACCTTGGTAACCTATTGTGGGGTTTGTACCTCAATCACCATGGGTGGGAGGGTTTAACAATCCACCATGGCATGGTTTATTTTCACACTTGTATTATAATATATGAAGCACTCCTTTACTATAAACATCACACATATATGCCATCTTGTTATATGTTAGTTAATTGCTTAAATTATGCATATCGATTATGTCACTTATCTCTTGTTTCATTGCATCCTTCATACTTAGTACATTCAAATGTACTAACACATACTCTTTCCTACATGATATCACTATGTCGGAACCAACGCACAAGTTGATCATCCTCCTTCTCCACATGGCTAGTTTGGTACTACTCAAGCTAATTGGTGAGACCTCCACTTTGGGGGACCTTAGTCTAAGTTTCTCTTATTATGTATTAAGACACTCTTCTTTATTGTTTACTTTAGCTATGAGGGTAGGCCCAATTGCTTTGTCTTTGCCCCTGCTCTATCTATGTAGTAGAGGTGTTGTTAGACATGTTATGTATGTATGATATGAGGTTTGACTCTTGTGTCTCTTGATTATAATGTTATGCAAGCTTTCCCCTTAGTCCCATTGTCCTATTTCTATTTTCGTATGTCATTTAAATGCTTTTGTGACCAATGATGTGTAATGATAAGATAAGAGGCTTGTTTGGGGTTTCTTCAGGTTCCTCATTTGCTATGTCATATCTAGGCCCTAGGTTGGGTCATGACAAACTTGGTATCAGAGCACTAGGTTGTTAGTTCATCAGATCCCGACACACTGTATCAATTAGAGTCTTATTCCTGGTTGTGTTGTGCACCACAACTATGAGTAGGAGGCTATGAGATGTTTTGGGAAATATTCCCCTTCTTCATGTTCTAAGTCATTCTATAGAGTTGTAGTAAGTTTTTCTCCCCTAATGATTGTTCTTTTCCATGCTAGATTATGCCTAACACTCGAGGAAGAAAGACCTAAACACCTTAGGAGCAACCTACAAATGGAGAGCGTCGGGATGCTCTTGTTGTGCTTGAATAAGTTTTTGCCAATCAAGTCAACCAAGGGACCCAAGCCCCTCATGCTACTACCATGGGTGCTAGGGTAAGGGACATAATGAGTTCAACGATAGATGAAGATCCAAAAGAGTTCATTGATGAGGTTGACCAGATTTTAACTATCATGGGTGTTGGTCCGAATAAAAACGTTGAGTTGGTGGCTTACCAACTCAAAGGGGTAGCCCAAATATTGTATTACCAATGGAATAGGGATAATGGAAATGGTAATGTGGTGCTTTGGGAGGAGTTCAAAATGGCTTTCCTTAATGGGTTCTTCTATTTTGAGCTTAGGGAGGCTAAATTGGTGGGGTTTATGAATTTGAAACAAGGTTCCATGAGTGTGTGGGAATATGCCCTCAAGCTCAATTAACTTTCAAAGGAGTATTTGGTGTCCGATCCAAGATCTAAGATGAATAAGTTTGTAATAGTGGTCTCTGACTTGGTGAGTGAAGAATGTCGGTTGCTGATTAGTGACATAGACTTATCTTGGTTGATGACCTATGCCGAGCAAATAGAGAAGGAGAAATTGAGGAAGAGGAGGAGTAATAAGGGCAAGAGGGACCATTTTGAGGGTAAGTTCCAAAGGGGTGGCCGGTCCCACCATGGCCAAGTGTCTTCTCACGCTTCCAAGGTGCACTTTGCTTATGATTTCCCAAGGCCTCAAGTTGTTGGTGGTGTATCTCCTATTGTTGGATATCCAAAGTATGGTAGGGGTCATAGTGGCCCATGTTTGAGGGACACTAATACTTATTTTAGTTGTAGGGAGATGGGTCGCAAAAAGTTTGAATGCCCTCAATATCGCAACAAGGGTAAAGAGGTGCATCTATAGGGTACTAATATGGTCCCATTGGAAAGAGGTGGCCAACAAGATGGTGCTCCAAGGCATAATCGGTTTTATGCTTTGCATGGGAGGAAAGGAGTTGATAAGATGCCCGACGTTGTTATCGATATGTTGAAAATCTTTTACATTAACGTATATACACTGATTGATCTAGGTGCCACTCTTTTTTTTTGTCACCCTCTTTGTTGCCAAAAAGTTTTATGTTGACCCTGTGTTGTTGCATGAGTCATATGAAGTTCTTACTCCTATTCGTGCAACTGTTGTTGCTACAAAAGCTTATAGAAGTTGTCCTATTAGCATCTTTCATAAAGTGTTACCTTGTGAGCTTATTGAGTTAGACATGGTTGGTTTTGATGTCATTCTTGGGATGGATAAGTTGCATGCCTAGTATGCTTATATTGATTGTAGAACCTGTACTGTCAAATTCAAATTTCCAAATGAACCCATCCTTGAGTGGAAGAGTCAAGATGTGCTGGTCAAGTCTAGGTTCATCTCTTGCATTAAAGCCCATAAGTTGACCTCTAAGAGGTGTCTTTACCATCTTGTGAGGGTTAGAGATGTGGAGTCTAAGTCCCTTCCCATAGAGTTGGTTTCAACTGTAAAAATGTTTCTTGATGTCTTCCGAAATGACCTTTCCGGTCTTCCTCCCAAAGGGGAAATAGACTTTCGCATAAACCTCCTCCCCGATACTCAACGCATTTCTATTCCCCCTTACTGTATTTTCCTGGCAGAGTTGAAGGAGTTGAAGGAAGAATTGAAGGACTTGTTGGATAAGGGATTTGTTAGGCCTACCCAATCACCTTGATGTGCCTCAGTGTTGTTTGTGAAAAAGAAGGATGGGTCCCTTAGGATGTGTATTGACTACCGGCAACTCAATAGGGTCACCATCAAGAATAGGTATCCTCTTCCAAGAGTTGATGATTTGTTTGACTAATTGCAAGGGGCTAGCCATTTTTCTAAGATTGATCTTTGATCTAGGTATCATCAATTGAAAGTGAGGGAGTGTAATATTCCTAAGATGGCCTTCCGAACTAGATATGGGCATTATGAGTTTGTTTTGATGTCATTTGGATTGACCAATGCACTAGCTATCTTCATGGACCTTATGAATAGGGTCTTCAAGCACTACCTTCATTCCTTTGTTGTGGTTTTCATTATTGATATTGTGATCTATTTGAATAGTAGGGAGGAGCATATGGGCCATTTGAAAATTGTATTGCAAAGATTAATGGAGGAGAAATTGTATGCTAAATCTAAGAAGTGTGAATTTTGGTTGAAAGATGTTGCCTTTCTAGTTCATGTGGCATTAGGGAATGGCATCAAGGTAGATCCTAAGAAGATTAACGTGACTAGAAATTGGCCTAAACCATTGACCCCATCAGATATTAGAAGTTTCTTGGGCCTAGTGGGTTACTATCGGAGGTTTGTTAATGGGTTCTCTTCTATTGCTTCGCCTATGACAAAGTTTACTCAAAAGAAGGCTAAGTTTGTGTGGTACGATGAATATGAAAGGAGTTTCCAAATATTGAAAGACAAGCTTGTATTTGCTTCTATATTGTCACTACTGGATGGGCTTGAGGGATTTGTGGTGTATTGTTATGCTTTCTGGGTTGATTTGGGTTATGTGTTGATGCAAAATGGTAAGGTCATAGCTTATGCTTCTAGAAAACTCAAGGAACATGAAAAGAACTACCTTACGCTTGATCTAGAGTTAGTCGGCATTGTGTTTGCATTGAAGATTTGGTGTCACTACTTGTATGGTGTGCATTTTGATGTGTTCACTGACCATAAGAGCCTCCAATATGTCCGCACTCAAAAGGATCGCAACTTGAGGCAAAGGAGATAGTGAGAGCTTATTAAAGACTATGATATGAGTGTGCATTATCACTTGGGTAAGGCAAATATGGTGGTGGATGCTTTGAATAGGGTGTCCATAGGTAGCCTAGCACATATTGATGGTAGTGAGAAGGAGATGGCTAGGGAGGTGCACCGGTTGGCTAGATTGGGTATTAGGTTGGAAGAGGATGGTAATAGTGGTGTGATTGTTGTTGATGGTTCTAAGTCTTCTTTGGTTGATAAGGGGATGGCAAAACAACATGTTAATCCCTCCTTTTTAGAATTGAATGCCTTGGTGAAATAGGGCAAGGTGGAGGTTTTCTCCTAAAGGGGAGATAGTGCCCTTAGGTACCAAGGTAGGTGTGTAACGTATGTTGATGGTTTGATAGAAAAGATCCTTGATGAGGTCTATAACGCTTCTTGTTCGATCTACTCCAGTTCCACCAAAAGAATAGAGACTTGAGGGATTTGTATTGGTGGGGAGGCATGAAGAGGGACATTACCAAGTTCGTTTCCAGTTGTCATACTTACCAACAAGTCAAAGCCAGACATCAAGGGTCGGGTGGCTTAATCCAAGACATAGAGATTTCTACTTTGAAGTGGGAGGTGATTAATATGGATTTTATGGTTGGGTTGCCCAAGACTAGAAAAGGTTTTGACTCCATATGGGTAGTGGTTGATAGGATGACAAAATAGGCTCACTTTTTACCGATCAAGACCATATATGGGGCTGAATATTATGCAAGGTTGTACATTCATAACTTGGAAAGCTTGCATGGGTTTCCTTTATCCATCATATAGGACTGTGGGCCTTAATTTACTTCATATTTTTGGAGATCTTTCCAAAGGGGTCTTGGTACTAGAGTTAAGTTTTCTACGGCCTTCGACTCTCAAATAGATGGCCAAGCTGAGAGAACCATCCAAAACCTTGAGGATATATTTAGAGCATGTCTATTGGAGCTTAAAGGTAGTTGGTATGATCATCTTCCGTTGATTGAGTTTGCCTGTAACAATAGCTATCATTCTAGCATCGATATGGCTTCTTTTGAGGCTCTTTATAGGAGATATTATAGATCACCGGCTGGATGGTTTGAGGTATGTGAAATAGCTTTCTTGGGACCAGATCTTATTATAGAGGCTCTTGACAAGGTTAGGATGATTAGGGAAATGTTGAAGATAGTCCAGAGTCATCAAAAATCCTATGTCAATGTGAGAAGAAGAGACCATGAATTCAAAGTTGGTGATTAGGTCTACCTAAAGGTTTCACCCATGAAGTATGTGGTCCATTTTGTTAAGAAGGGCAAGTTGAGTCCAAGATATGTTGATTCTTATGAGGTTATGAGGAGGGTTGGCAAGGTAGCTTATCAGTAAAGGTTGCTTAGTGAGACGGAATTAGTTCATCTGGTGTTCTATGTGTCTATGTTGAGGAAATGTGTGGATAATCCAAATGTCATTATGCCTCCTTATGTTGTGGGTGTTGTTGAGGATAATTGGACATATGAAGAGCTTTCGGTTCAGATTTTGGATAGGCAGGTGAAGAGATTCAGAAACCAAGAGGTGGCTTCCGTTAAAGTCCTTTGGAGGAATCAACAAGTTGAGAGTGCTACTTGGGAGGCCGAAGTGGACATGCAAAAGTGATATCCTTACCTTTTTCACTCCACTCAAGCCTAAGGCATTAATCTAAGTCATACATATGATATCATGTCTTAAGTTTAGCCCCATGTCATTGCATATGTTCATGTTTAAATTAACATGTTCATGATGGTTTTGTACTTATCATGAAGCTTTTAAAATGATGGTTAAGTGTATTGTTGCATCTCTATATGGTCTGAAATTTTCATGTTTGTACATCTCATATACATCTCTTTGACATTCCTGGACGAATGTTCCCAATAGAAAGATACCCCAAAAAGTGCTCAAAAATGTGATTCGAATGTGCCTGAAATTGTAATTTTTATATATCTCAAAATTCGTGCATTATATTGACAATTTGACTTCATATTCTTGTTCAAAGGGTCACAATTAAGGGGAAAAGGGGTCTAAACTCAATTTAAGAGCAACTGTAGCAAAATCCAAAAATTTGAAAATGTAATTTTTTGGGAGCAAAAGCGCACTGCTTCCGCGACGCGCACAAAATATACAGATTCCAAAATCAATACAGGTGTGTTATTTTGTGACATTTTTTTTCAACATGGTCCAAGACTTTTAAGTCTTGGAAATAAGTGTTCCCATTCACTAAAATACCTATACTTAGCCATATTTCACCCTCACATCATCCAAAACATTCCCCAATACTCACTCAAACACTTAGCCGAATTTTTCACTCCTAAATTCAAGTCTCAAATCTTTATCTAGAACTAAGGATTTCCTTCAGGCTTCAAGTCTCCATTTTCAATCTTCATCAAGATTTTCTCCAAAGCAAAGGTATGTGGATTTCAACTATTGGGTCCTTTCATCCATGCTGCCCTAACCTCCTTTTTACTCAATTTGCATGATTTAAAGTTAATTTTACAAATGGGTTTACTAGTATGATCACTTCTATGAACTATGTTAATGCTATATGAATTTATGACTGTTTTGCTATGTTTTGAGCTATAACTCTTGGATCTATTGTATGATTTGAGAAGGGGTTTTGATGTATATGACTTGTGTGTGTTACAGGGTGTTGATTTATGGTTTTACAGTGGATTTTCTTGAGTGAATTCACTCTTGAATTACATGGTTTTATACTAATACTACACAGCTGACAAGTGTTTGATAAAATGTAAGATTATGGTTTCTTGAGGAATTGAAGGCTCAATGAATGCCTTATATTATGAATGATGTTTTGAAGATGAAAGAAGAGTATGTATATGATGTTATGATGATGATAGATGAAAGTATGTATATGGTGTTTCTCTATATAGTGTTGAAGTAACCATATCCAATTGAGATGTTAGAACCCGTAACTTAACTTAAACCCCGAAAGTCCGTAATTGGTTCGATTTAGTAAAGTTTGGGACCGAATGCAAAATTTCTTTTAAGTTTAGTACTTAAGCATAATTTGTGGTGGGGTCAAATGTATATGTACTCTCTTGATTGGTCCAATTTGCATACTTGTTGCTTATTTATATATAAGCATGTGCCTTGTACAAGAGCAACAAGTCCCATACTTAGCAAATTTGAAGAAAAAAATATTGATCAAGCCGTAGAACCCTCTTGGGTTGCTACAATAAATTTCCAAAAAAATTGATTTTTCATGTTTTTGATTATTTGATGCTTCAAGCTCGGTATATTGAAGCCCCTAAGTAGCGTGGCGGCGTTGGTTGGTCAAGAAAACGCATAGTTTAGCGGCTACGAAGAATTTGGGTGTAGTGAAAGTTTGAAAGTATGTTAATTTTTAGCTTTGTTTATGCTAATTAAAGGTTGTGAAGGTGTTAGGAATGTGTTAAAATGAAGGTAAAATGTGAAAATGGGATTGGGTGTTAGTGGAATTAGAGATTTCGAATTTGTGATTGAGTTGGGAACAAATTTGCATGTGGCTATATATTGAATAGTTGTTATGTATTTGTGTTTACTTGTCATGGAAATAGTCTTTTTGGGGTGAAAGAAGTGTTAGAAAACTATTCAAATGATTACATGAAAGTTATCTTGAATTGGAGTCCCGTCGAAGGTATAATGTTATGTTTTAGCGTTGGAGGTTTGCGTTGGGCGTTGGGGTGATGTATTATGGTTCTTGGAGTATATCGGAAGGCTTGAATATGGTAGATATAAGTTTGAATCACTACAGCCCTATTTTACTATTTATGTCGCAATAGTGTTTTGTGGTGTTTTGATGTTGTGGTGGTATTGCAAAAGGTTTATTGATGTTATAGGTTGTTGTTGTTGATTGATTATTTGAGCCGAGTTGAATTCTCAGGGTGGTGTATTTTAAGGGGAAGTGTTGCTGAAATTTTAATAAACTTAGAACTTAAAAGTTAGGAATTGAGGCACGATGTGGATATTAATTGTTAGCGTTATTATAATTATGTAGACGTTGAACATCCGGAAGTCTAACTTGGATTGACCTTATGTTAGAGCTAGTTGGCAATATAAATTGAGGTATGTAAAGGTTTCCAGTTTCTTGGCATGAAATCGTATGTTTTTTTTACGTCGAATATTTGAAAAATCCCCCTTCCTTTGCAAATTGTGTTTACAGATAATTTATGTTCATTTTGGCCAATGCTATGATAAATGGACGTCATTCGTCATTCTTGAATATTAGAATCCATGGGTGATATTTGTTTTACCAAGAACTAAGTAATTTGAAAATTATAAGTTCAGTTTATTCTGAAATTACTATTAAATGTGAAGTTGAACCATTTTAGTAAGAAAAGGGGATTGTTAGAAAAATAACTCTCGGATTCCATAAATGATAAATTTGCATATTTCTATGTTTTTCAAACTAGTTTTTATGCATATGATTCTCACGACTCTGTTCGTGCCCTTTTGGCCTCATTCACTGATTCCCGGGCTTATTATTTCATGCACATGTATAATTATATGTATATATGTATATATATTCTGAAGTAGGTTGGATACAGCGGGTCAGTTTGCCCACGGGTTGACGTTGCTTAGCATGGAGACATAAGGAGCTGGGCTTGGGATGGCATCATGACGTGTGAGTGTTGGGCCGAGTTCTCCCCGGCTCATAGGAGTGTGTGGCACCGTCGACTCAGCTCTATATAAATAGTCATGATGACCTTATGCATTACTATACGTGAACGCTTGGCACCGTCGCCCTAGTTCACCTATTGTATGACCTGAGTGCTTGGCCGTTGTTCGCCTCGGCTCACTTGGGCTACAGTTGGGACGTGTGTTGGAGTTGTCAGGATTTGAAATTTCTGGTGTTAGGCTATGGTGTGGCTCGAGTTTGGAGGTTGCCATCATTATAGTCCGATATGTATTATGTTGGTGATTTAAATAAAGAAATGTTTTGATGTTTGCATATAGGTTTGACTTCTATATTTTTTATTCGGACTATTACTCTCACTTATATTTCATACTTTGTACTTTACATATTCGATACGTTTTTCATACTGACCCCCTTCCTTCGAGGGGTCTGCGTTCATACTCGAAGGTACAAACGTACAAGTTAGAGAACCATCTGCCTAGGATCTCTGTCTGCCGTTGATGTGCTCCCTTTGCATCAGGAGCAGATCATTTGGTATATACTTGTACATGCACTTTCTATATTTTGCATTTGTATATATTCGAGGGTGTGATGGGGCCCTGTCTTGTCTTATGATCCATTTTGTATATATGAGAGGTTTGTGGATACATGTGGGTGTGGGAACTATATTGGTATGATTTTGTTTGTATGATACATTTGTTGGGTGGTTTTACTGTAGCAGTGACCTTGTCGGCCTGCATATGTATATATACAGTGATGTTTGTTATTGCTGGGTTCGCTATTTGCAAGTGAGGCTAGTTAGTAAAACAGAGAAAACTCTGCTAAAATTTCATGAAATTCCATAGTTATTATGAATGGAAATCTGGTTTAGTGTTTGTCTGGGTGCCCAACCAGCACTAATCACGGCCCCTGGGTTGGGTTGTGACAGAAGTGGTATCAGAGCAGTTAGTCCTCAGAGTGTCCACAGAACGTGTCTAGTAAAGTCTTATTTATCGGTGTGTCATGCACCGCACCTATAAACAGGAGGCTATAGGACATTAGGATGTTACTTTTCCTTCTGATCTTAGATCGTGCGTTAGAGCGATGTTAATAGGGTGATTTTCCTCCCTGACAGAAATTATTTGAATTTCAGATATGCCGCAAAGGAAACAACCAGTTGGCCGTCGAGGAAGGCCTACAGCAGTAGATGGGGCCCGACGTGGTCGGGAAACTACTCGAGCTTATGATTAGCCAGAGCCGGAGACTGTATTTCCGACAACGGGTTCGGTCAAGCCACCAACCCCAGAGGGCCAAGCATCAGAAATCGAGGAGATGGGAGAGGTAGTGCAGTTGTTGACACAGGTTGTGGTGCGACAGGCCCACAGATAGAAAGTTGGGAGTAGTCAGGCAGCCCGCCGATATAGTTCTCGGGCCCATGATTTCCTAGCCTGTGGACCCCCAGAATTTTTTGGGTCCAAACCCTCAGAAGATCCTCAGGAGTTCATAAGACAAATGAAGTGGACCTTGAGGGTGATTTGGCCCTCAGATGTAGAATCGATGGAGTTGGCATCTTATCGATTGCAGGATGTTGCGGCAAACTGGTATGAATCGTGCCTGCTATCTCGAGGTGCAAATGCCCGACCTGCAGATTGGGGAGAGTTTACTGAAGCTCTGTTATCTCACTGTTTACCTCCTGAGATTAGACATGCCAGGGAAGATAGGATTTTGATGCTGCAGCAGCGAGGCCGGTCGGTTCGGGAGTATAGTCTGGAATTTCATTATTTGGCTCAATATGCACCGACACACGTTTCCAGTATGACGGATCGCATATATCATTATATTATTGGGATGGATATGTATTATATAGATAGTTGTCTAGTGTTTGCTGCCCAACCTAGGATGGATATTGCTCGTATTCAGGATCATGCCCAAGGGATGGAGGATCATCGTCGTATGTGCCAAGCGGACAGGACAGATGATAGAGGGTCGCCAAAGAGGGCTAGGTCAGCCAAATCAGTAGTAGATTTTTGGGGTAGGTAGTTTCGGCCGCAGCTGAGTGGGCCTCCTCCTCAACCGGTGCAAAGCACACCTCCACAGACCTCCGTTAGGAGTCCATCTGTCTCCAGTCAGTCAAGGGCAGGGCCGGGTTCCGGTAGTCAGCAGGGGTTTACTATGGCCCGATGTTCTCTGTGTAGGAAACGTCACTCGGGGGAGTGCTTCCATTCTATAGGTGCCTACTTTATTTGTGATCATCAGGGTCACCAAATGCTTAATTGTCCTAACAAAGCTAGTGCAGAAGGGTCCTCCCAGACTTCTTGAGCAGGCGGGGCTTCTTCTTCGGCTTTAGTGGCTGTGAACCCTACGGGACGAGGTACTCCAGCAACGATAGGTTGTGGCAGAGGTCGCGGTGGAGCTTCAGGTTCTAGCGGTCCTATTAATCGTATTTATGCCCTATCTAGCCAATTGCATCAAGAGGCATCGCCTAATGTGATTACAGGTATATTATTTGTTTATTCTCGGGCTATGTATGCATTGATTGACACTGGCTCCACCTTGTCGTATATTTCTCCATTGGTCGCATGCACACTTAATATAAGGTCTGAAATGATAGAGCCTTGCAAGGTTGTGACATCGATAAGAGAATCTATTATAGTTAGTAGGGTTTATAGAAACTGTTCGGTATCTATTCTCGACCGTCGTACTTTGGCTGATTTGAT